>JZKD02S1811844.1:84387-95480 GCA_000966675.3 Picea glauca | reverse complement strand
GTATCTATAAGTTATTTGAAAAAAATTAAACATAATTTAATTTTACCTTCTCTAACAAGATCAGAAACTCTATCGCCATCAACTGACACTATAGTTTCATTTGATTCTATCTCCTTTAAATACCTCCCGCAACTACCATAATATCAACACTCCCTCCTAGCTAGGGAGGTATTGAAGACAATGGTCTAGAGCACAACCATACCATTGAATCAGTAGCATCATCATAGTCATACAGACTATCTCAAGATATGAGCACCATCATTATTATTAATATCATCAATTGCATCATCTCCCGAAACCATACTCCATTTGAATAATTAGACATGATGCTCACTCCACAGAGTGATACAAGAGCCATTATTCTAATCTGGAAGAATAAATGTTCTGAACCATTTTATGTCTGGGAAATCTCTGCTCATTGATCATCCATCTAACTGATAATCATTCTCAACACTGTTGATAGTCTTCAAGGCAATTGGAACAATATCATTCAATATAATGCAATTGTGTCTATAGTAGTTCACAACTTCAATCTAGTGGTACACTACCACACCAAGTAGCACACAGGTACTTGATCAGTGACGTATAGTCACAAACAACGGAACACATCCACCACAGTAGTATACATCTACTGTGTAGAAACATACAGTCTTTATAACAATCATATGATATCACCTGCATAGTAACAATGTTATGATATAAACTGAATCATTTGGGCCATTCTTCCACTCACATCTATGAGATCTAGAAGAGCATCTTCCCTCAGAAAGTAAAACATCAATGATGAGCTATCTGGACTATTCTTCTCAAGCAAGGAAGAATAATTGTCTTGATTTCTGAACCTAGACCATTCCCCACCCTGGGCCATTCCTCAGACACTAAACAAAGTGTAACCTGGAGAGAATGAGTCTGCCCTAAGGAATGTTTGTCCCTGATTTCTTAACTTGGACCATTCCCCACCCTAGGCCATTCCTCCAGCACTAAACAAAGTGCAACCTACAGAGAATGAATCCGCCCTAAGGGATGATTGTCCGGACCATTTCCAAAGGAAATGACTGTCCTACACCAACCTCCAAAATGGACCATTCCCCATGTTAACCACAATGGGAAATTGTTGTCTGGCGAGGCAAGACAGTCTTCTTGAGTAACCCTCAAGAAGAGAGACTTCACTAGACCATTCCCCATGTTAACAACAATGGGAAATCATTGTCTATGGTGCATCAACAATCCATAGAACCATTTTCATTACGAAAATGATCGTTTGATTTGGAAAATGCCTTTCTGTCAGAAATCTCAAATCACTTTCCGAACTAGAAAGGAACTGCTCATCCTGAACCATTTTTTGAACTGAAAAGTAATTTTCCATCAATCAATGACACATCAGTGCTCCCTCCCAACCTGGGATTCATCTCTTCCTCTTTCAATAAGGAATTCATCTCTACGAGCTCCAGCTTGAGTACGCAAACTCTTTCATCTTGGACAAAAGATTTACCAAAATGTTTGCTTATCTGCTCATCTATGGAGATATGTATTGGAGAACCACTTTCTCCTTTCTGGACTTCATCATAGATAATGTAATGCTTGATTTCAAATGTACTTGGGTCTGGAACATTGGTTTTCTCTGAAGGCTTCATGTATCTCTGATCAATAAGGTATATCATTGTTGGATTCCTCTTGGTTCTTGCTAGCTCACAACATCGTGGAAAGGGTCAAACTGGAACATATCCATGTGACACTTCTTCTGTCATCGTGAGATCTTTGTCATGGATTGACAATCCATCATCCTGATATTCTGAGTAATCATTCTGAGAAAATATTCACCACGCTTCTATTGTGCATTGGAGGTTCTTCATCAAGTTATCTTCTTCCATCTGCATACAAGGGTATCTTTCTGGTATGTCTCAAGGTCTTGAGGTTGCTCTTCATACGCTCTTTGTTCAATTGTTTTGGAGAACCGTCTTTGCATTCATCTGATGTAGAAATCCAACCCATGGATATTGCGGATGATATAATGACTTATGTAGAGGTATGCCTGGTTTACTGGAACAAGTAATCATCGTAGTCTTCTCCCTCCATCTGGGAGAACCTCTAGTTCTAGATCTTTCAATGCTTGCATATATACACTGTTATTCATCACAACTTTCAGTTCCTCTACTTGATTGCTTTTAGTGAGTTCATATCAGGCTGGTAAATAACTGGTTGTTCTGGCTTCTCTTTCTTTATTGGGATCTTCATTTTCTTTCCTAATGTTTTCTTCTATCCATGGATTTTCTTATGGATTCCATGTCCTAAAGATTCCACTTCTTCCTTTCATTATAGGATCACATATGTGGATGGAAAACCATGGATTCTTTAAGGCTTCTCTTCAAAGAAGACTTATTTTTAGGTTGAACTGAACATGTACTGTCTTTCATGGCTGTTTCCATGGATGTATACTTCAACATCTTCAATGGATCATAGGATTAGCTCCCTCATAATCCTTACTTCGTGTATGAGTGCGTGTTTTTATTTTGGAAATATATAATCGGCTCCCTCTGTCTAATAGAGTCCACACTTACATTTGCATCCTTATTGTCTTCTGCAAAGAATCATAAGTCTTTCTCCAATTTCCTCTTGATTACTGACTTCTTTCTATCTTTGCTTCTTCTAGGTCTCTTTAGGATTGATTTTGATTTTGGCTTATCTTGTAATAGCTTCCACATGATTTGTTTGATGTATTTCATTATTTCATGTGTATTACCTTGTCTTTATATAGTGATAGCAATCCTTATCTTTTTTGTTCTTCCATAGGTATGGTTCTTCTTGGAACATATTATCTTCTAAGAGATAGATATACAAGATATGTACAGAGACTATGCAAGCAAGATGTGTACAAGAAGTATTGTTACCTTGTCTTTAGAAGAAGAAGTTTGTCTTATCCTGCTTGGTCTTCTTAGTAGGTTCCTTTTCTTCGGCAATTGATGCTTTGTGTGTTCCCTTCCTTTTCTTTAGCTCGGGACAAGGATTCTTGTAGTGGCCATAATTTCGACAGTTGAAGCATTGTATTGCTGAAATATCTTTCTCTTGATTTGGCTTCCTCCTTGAACCAAAATTCCTTTTGTTCCTGAAATTCTTGAATCTTGTTGTGAGGGCTTGATCATCATACTTCTTTTGGGGTTTCTATTTTTCACTGATCCTGGATTCTCCTTGAGCACAACAAGTCCAAATTTCTTCAAATGTAGGATACTCCTTCCTTGTGTTCTTGCTTGCGGCAAATGCATCCCATGTCTTGGGAAGACCATTGAGTACTATGTTTACCAATTCCTTCTCTGAAATGATCTCTTCAATGGCTTGTAGTTGATCTGTTAACTGAGAGATTCTCACAAAGTATGATGTTATGATGTCATCATCATTCATTTTTATGTCACGGAGCTCATTTTTCAGACTCATGACTTGTCCAATGTTTATGACTGAGAAGAGGTTTGTTAGGGCATTGTACATCTTCTTCGATGAGTCAAGATGAGAGATGTAGGGTATCAAGTGGTCATTTACAGAGTCCACTATGATACTCATGGCATTGATGTCACCGTCTTTGAACTTCTCCATAACTGCAACGTTATGTGGTTCCTTCTCTTTTCCTTCTTCAAACACTGGTTTCACGATCTTTCCTTTCACAATATCCAACACTTTATTCATGGAAAGGATGAGGTCAATCCTTGTCTTCCACACTCTGAAGTTAGAAGACCCATCTAACTTGTTCTCTGAGTTCATAGAGTAAGTCATGGTTGCTTTGACTTGGTCAACCCTAGATTTGACCAAAAACTCAAACTTGACGTCTTGGCTTGCTGAGAGTACCAGGAGATGCGCTAGGCTAGGGCGCACTAATATATCCAAAAATAAGGTCAATCCCTTCACTTAAGGTGCCTTGAAGAGAGGATTAGGTTTTCTGCAACTACACCTGCTAGTAACCCTAGCGACAATGCTTTGGTGACTGCCCCTGCTAGAAACCCTAGCGACAATTCTTCAACGAGCTTAATATCCTAATGGATATGCTTCCTTCCAGCGGTTAGACTGAATGAAGAAGGTGTGGGCCCATAACCCGTTAGAATATGATGGATGTGCTCGTTTTACCATTGACAATATCACTATTGTCACCCAACCATAGGTCGAAGCCACCCTCTGAGCACCTTAACCTTGACAGAGAATCACTCCGGAAGCAAACCCTAGGCTAGATATCCAAACAAGAGTAGCACACCTTTCCCCAAGGATAGCACACTAAACAAGCGCTGATCAGATAGTCCAAACCATAACCAAGAGATAGTCAAAGCCAAAATGGAATCTGCTAGCTGTAGCAGCTGCAATGGTAGCTCTCCTCCAAACCTGCGCACAAACTGGGCAACTGCAGTGCGCACAAGTGTTACTCTGCAATTCTGAGAATGCCTGCTAGAATGAAGATTGGCCTCCTGTATTTATACTGATTCTGGCTAAATGCTTGGGCCGACTTCTCATTCTGGGTATGTATTTACTCAGTATATATTATTTATTCTGGCCGACTTATTCTCTTGTAGGATAATAACCTAATATAAATTATCCTCTTGAGCTGACTTGACTTCTAGTGTTATTATCCAACTCATTAGGGTTTCTTCTTGCTTCCCGAAGTATTCTATTCTCGTGGAGGTAAATACCTCCTGCAGCTACCATAATATCAACAGATGTATGGTACATGTTGGTACATGTTATTGGTACAGGTTGTTACAGATTGATTACAGGTTGATTGGTACATGTTTACAACATTATATCTCACAGTGATAGTGTGATAGTGGTTTCATCATTCTACTTCTACGTCAGGGCGGTTGGATGGGGCAAGGACAAGTGGTTGTATCTACCTTTCGGTTGTAGTCGGAGAACATAGGGGGTTGTACCTAGAGAATTGGGGAGTTGGAGCTTCCCTCAGGTTATAGCTTGAGAAACTAGGGGGTTGGAGCCTCCTTCTAGTTGCAACTGGAAAACAAAGGAATTTGGTGCTTCCAATGAATGTAATTCTTCAAGACATATAAGAAAAAATGTTCTTTGGTTTTCTCCTACTTTGGGTTTCCATGTAAAAACACTGGTGTACTGTGTATGTGTATGATTTTTCATTTGTTCATTGTTTATTTACTCTGCAAATATTGGATGATAATTCTACATTGATATAACACTTGCATTGTATGGTTAAAAAGGATTACATTGCTCTATTACTGATTCACCCCCCCTCTCAGTAATCCAACAATTGGTATCAAAGGAGGTTCCTTCATAAATCATTTTAACCATTGAAAGGTAGATCATGGAGAGAAACAACATGTATAAAAATGGAATACCACAGTTTGATGGACAAAAGTATGACTTTTGGAGCATAAGGATGAAGACATATATACAGGCACATGGATTTGAAATTTGGCAATCAATTATAGATGGATACACATCACCAACAATTCCGTCGACAAATGATAAAGCTATGAAACTCGGTCAAAATAATTCCAAAGCCACAAATGCGCTTCTGAATGGTCTTGGAGAATAGATATTCACCAAAGTTGCACATTGTAAATACGCTAAAGAGATTTGGGACAAACTTCGAAATATTATGAAGGATATTCAAAATTCAAAGCAACAAAGTTTCAAACTTACAGAGGTCGGTTCGAACAACTAAAGATGAAGGAAGATGAGAACATTGCAGCTTACTTTTTACGAGTCGATGAAACAGTAAATGCAATCTTTGGATTGGGAGAAAAAATCAAAGAATCTGTAATTGTTCAGAAGGTACTAAGATATCTTCCTATGAGATTTGACCCTAAGATATCATCACTAGAAGAAAGAGTAGATCTAAGCTCAATGAGCATGGATGAACTACATGGAATATTCACAGCATATGAAATGAGAACTGAACAGGAAAATCCAGGTATAAAAGAAGCAGCCTTCAAATCATCCAAAAGGTCAAAGAAAAAGGGAAAGCAAAAATAAAAAGAACATAGCAGCAACAGTGATGTCTCGGAAGATGATGAAGAAGTGGCCAATTTGTCAGAAGATTGAACAAGGGAACCAACGACAGGTATAGCATAAGCTTCCTTTGATCTGTTTTAATTGTGATGGTATTGGTCATTTTGCTAAAAAATGTCCTCATAAGAAAAAGAGAAATGATGAAGGTTACTAAAATAGCAAACAAACATATAAAGGCAAAAGAACCACAAATAAAGTTTTCAAGAAAATCTTATGCACCAAAGAAGACATATCATCATCAGATGAAGATGAAATTAGTTACAGTGAGACATAAAGAGTTATATTCATGGTAGTAGAAGACTCTGATAAATAAGACTCCAAAGAAGAATATGAAGAGGCCAAAGAAGAATATGAAGAGGCAGAAGTTGACTACCAAGAAGAATTGTTGTGTGTCATAGAAGTTATCAGAAGAGAAAAGAAGAAAAACAAAAAACTACAAGCGGAACTAGACAAGAAAGAAGACACTCAGGAACTAGAACAATTGATCACAAATTTGAAGGTTCAAATTGAAGAAGCACTCAAAGAACAACTAGAAGGAAGAGACAGGATCATTGGAAATTTGAAAGCAGAAATTGTAACATTAAGAAAGGATCTTCAAAAGAAAAATATGCAATACAGCTCAAAAAAAAATTGAAT
Source organism: Picea glauca (assembly GCA_000966675.3). Classification (NCBI taxonomy): domain Eukaryota; kingdom Viridiplantae; phylum Streptophyta; class Pinopsida; order Pinales; family Pinaceae; genus Picea; species Picea glauca. The sequence goes on along the minus strand of JZKD02S1811844.1, from coordinate 88,832 downwards.
GACATTATCAAGAGTCAAAAACCTCATCATGACAAGTCTGGACTTGGATACAATCAGACAAAAAATGGATAAAGATCCAAAATGACATAACAAGAAACATATCCAAAAATTTATGCAGAAACAATCAAAAGGGATATGAAGGTCTACAAAGAAAAGTACAGGGACACTCTTCCACCGAGAAGATTCAGATCTCAGAATCAACGACCGATAGAAACATATAGGCCTCAGGAAGAAGAAGGATTCATAAGAGTACCTCCTTTCATAAGATCTTCAACTCCCAAGTATCAAACTATCGTTTTTGGTTTATGTTATTCATGTAATAATTTTGGACATAAAGCTTGGAATTGCAGAGCTAACAAAAGGAACATAAACAACTTTGAAAGTCATACAAAAAAGGGTTATCCAAGAAGGAATGTTACAAATGTAACAACTTTGGACACATGGCCAAATATTGCAGAATGATAGTCCCTCCTAGAGAACCACAACAGAACAACAATAGTCACAGACAGGAACCTCAGAAAAGGACATGGACAAGAAAGCAGAATTAGTATAACAATGAAGAATGCACACTCGCTCTATAAGATAAGCAGAAGAAACGTGTTTGGTGTTGGGTCACATATTTGTCCATATTTTCATCATCTATAGACATCCATTCCATCCCTTCTCCATCCTATTATCGTTCATTTATCATTCCATTTGCCATACATTTGCTACAACTTCTCATAAAATGACATATAATTCCTTTTATGCTTTAGTGGTTAATAACGATTATTCTTCCTTCATTTTTAATGAATTAAAGACTATTATGCATGATTTTTCTGATGATGGTTTGACAAGTGATTTTATGTATCAATAGTTGCAGCAGTCAAGGTTCCAACCTCCAAATGACACATGTGAGTTCCAACTCGTGGTTAACCATTTTCAGTGAAAAACGTGGCAGATAAGGAGAGACGAATTTGCGTGGAATATTGTAAGAAGATGAGGATGAATCTCACAAATCCGAGACATGGGTTTTGTTCAGAATGGGCCCAATTGAGTCTAGTGCCGGTCGTTTTCCAATTGGAGCTACGGTTTGAGAGAAATTGTTGGTTCTTTAAAAGGGTATTTTCCAGATTTACAGTTGCGGCCGGTTCTGTAAACTTAGCAATTTGTTTGAGAAACCCAGGGATTTGGGGTTTTGATTTGTATAAATAAGACCTCTTCAATAAAGAGAGGGGCATTCATGAAATTATATAGAATTTATTTGTAAGAAAGAGTTGAACTTATGTAATTTCTTATTTTTCTTCAATAATACAAAGGAGTTGATGGATCTGCAATTATGTGCAACTTTCTCTTAATCTTGTAAGTCTTTTGGCCATGCATGCTAGGTGAGGCAGGAATCCCTCAATCTGGTATGTGTGGGTCTTATTCATTTATTTGTATTTTCTTTTCATTGGCTTAATTTATCTTGGTTTATGATTAGTTTATCACTGCTTATAGTTGTGTGTTGTTTATTAGATTGCTCTTACAATAAGATTCAATTCATGTTGTTGTTACTTTATTTTGCTAATAATCCTTTAATTTATGTAAGAGTGTGGTAGTGGTTTTATTTCAGATGAGTGTATTTTCAAGAAAGAGCAGATTTGATTAATTTTAAGTTATGTGTTTTATTTTATTAAATAGATAATAGTGTTAGTTGGAATTTGTTGCTTGCATATATTGTGCATGGTAACTTTGAAATAAAAGACTTCCTCGGATTAACAAATTGAATAGTTGGGAAAATACTACAATGCAATTAATTCAAACATTAGTTTAGCCCAATGTAGCAATTGTTGTTCCTTTGAGTGTAGTTGTTGTTCATTTGAAAAGAATAGTTGTCGTTCCTTTCGTGCGACTGATGTTCCTTTGAGTGTAGTTGTTGTTCATTTGAAAGGAACAACTATCGTTCCTTTCGCGCGACTGTTGTTCCTTTGAGTGTAGTTGTTGTTCATTTGAAAGGAACAGTTGTCTTGTTGTTCATTTGAAAGGAACATCTGTCATTCCTTTCACGTGACTGTTGTTCCTTTGAGGGTAGTTGCTATTCATTTGAAAGGAACAACTGTCATTCTCTTTACGATTGTTGTTCCTTTATAGGTGTTGCATCTTTGGAGGTTGGGTATTCAAAACAGAAGGTAAGAACCTACGTAGGCAACAAGTAAAATGCGTGTGCCAACGCCTACCTTTGGCTGATGCATAGAGGTTGATTTTAGGACATATTTAGAGCCCAACATTTTGGCGCTGTTGCCGGGGAAGTTATCAAGGGTGAACAAGTCCAATTGACATTGTTTTTTTTAGTTTCATGTTCTTGACTCCGAGGTGAAGGGTCAAGGCATGTAGGTTTCTTGATTGTTTCTTTCTTTGCATTTAGTTTTTAGTTTTTTATCCTAAATCTTATCATTTCTCTTAGTGGTGATGTAAGCACCACCCATCCTCCTCACAAGTTGACAGGAACATTTGAAGAAGGAGCCTTGAGATAGCACATGAAGAATCCAACAAAAAGATGGCAGGTAAGAAGGAGACAGAAGTTGTTACCTTTGAATTCCCCATCAGAGATCATGAAGGAGTGGTACAAATGCAAAGCATACCCCCATCCAATCTACCAAATTTTCACAGTTTGGAAAATGAAGATCCTGATGCATTCTTATTTCAATTTGAAGTACTTTGTAGAGGTTATGGTTATTTTACTAATGATCAAAAGTTGAATGTATTTCCCCTTACTCTAAAAGGAACATCCCTCTGATGGTTCATAAGCCTCGATGGTAATTATATACAAACTTGGGAAGACATGAAATATGTATTCTTGCAAAGGTACCGAGATTATTGCAGGGTCAATGACGATATATTTGGAATGACACAAGGAGAAGAAGAGAGTTTGGAGGAATATGTGGAGCATTTTCAATACAAACTTCAAAGATCCAAACAAAAACAATTGGGAAAAGAGACCTTGAAAATACTCCTACTCAAAGGAATCCATGATGAATCTTTAGAAATATTAAATTTGATGGGAACAGGTGATGTATTTCAGTTACCATATGATGATATTTATGAGTTATGTAGAAGGTATTCAAAAGGGAACTTCAAGATTGGTAAGAATTCTAGTGAGTCTTCTTCTCAATATTTTAAATATGCTGCAAAAACAAGAGTTATAGGAGATGAAATCATTAATTCAATTGAAAATTTTAAAGTTGATATCATTAGCTCATTAAATTCAGAATTGGATATTTTGAAGGATAAGAAGAAATGGGAGGAACCCGAAGAAACAGTTTGTCCCCGGTGCCAGAAGAAACATCTTGCAATGGATTGTCCTTTGGATAGTCTCATAATTTGTGGCATATGTGACTTGAGTCATTCAACGGATCATTTTCCCTCCTTACCCAAGATAAATAGTTTCTCCTCAGTGCCAGAAGAAACATCTTGCAATGGATTGTCCTTTGGATAGTCTCATAATTTGTGGCATATGTGACTTGAGTCATTCAACGGATCATTTCCCCTCCTTACCCAAGATAAAAGAAATATATCAAAGAGATCGAGGAGTTGTAGCAATTTCACCACAACAACCATGGCCTACATGTATGATTCAAAACTCTATCCCTCCATTTCCTTACTCTCACAAGCAATCATTGAATACTCATACACCATGGCAACTGTGGCAACCCCAATCTCATTCCTACCTACCTTGTCCACAAGGTTGGCATGGCCCATCTTATGATCCCATGACTACTTTCCCTCATGTTGTGGCAAACACCAATCCTCCATACTTTCCACAAGCTCTTCAAAAACATCATATTTTCCCATTAAGGTCATCCACATTAAGGTCAACCCACCTTGCACCTTAACCATAATAAAGTAGTGCAGTATACTTACAGTGCTGACCTGCACAACTTTCTTACATTTACCACTTATCCTACCTCACCTACACCATTGCAACAAATCCATATGAGTTCTGGGCAGGTTGTAAGTCCAAGAATTGAAAATGAAGTTTCTTATCATCAGCAGCAAACCGACAAGATCAACAAATCTGATGAAAAACAGACATTGGAACCGAAAAGTGAAGCATCTTCTACATCATGGTCACTGGATATGAATCTCTTCTGCATTTAGGAAGATCAGTTTTCTAAAGAGATTCATGGTGTAACATCTATAGGAAATCAAGGGAACAAGGACTATAGTGAATCTTGGTTTCAATTTGTCACTAATCCGCAGCTTCATGTTATACTTCAGCAATTCTTGGCACTATCATTTCAAGGGAAGTTGGTCTTTCATATCCTGGTATTCATACAGTTATATTTTTTCAGTTGTGGGTATGAGCATGTTTGAGACTTTGTTACGTAAGTGGCTTCATTGGAAGTATTCTTATACTTGAGTTAATTCATTTTTCAAGTAAAGTAGGGTAGGGTAATGAATGAATTTTCAATAAATGCTTAATG
>JZKD02S1811844.1:45211-64639 GCA_000966675.3 Picea glauca | reverse complement strand
GGAGACTAGGAGGTATAATTACAACTAATGGCCTAAAGCCAACATAAATAAAATAACATTACTAATATAATATGTCCCAATTAAGGGGTAATGAGACAATATTAGGGCTTAACATCATTGATTTCAACCCTTGAAGCAAGTATGGTAGAAAATTCCGATATCCCCGAAGGAATGGTCTGGAACCCACAGTTGATCGAGGAATAAAGACATGCAGGTCAATGTAATTGCAAGAAAGACTATCATAGATGGATGGTGCACGTCATGTCATTTTCGGTGATAGGTGGTACATCACATGGCTCTTTACAGTTGAGGAGATATGGATTTGTAAATATTGTAGGGCCCTCAAGAATAATCTAGAAACTCCTACAAGGTCAACAAAAATTCAATTATTCTAGAAGCCTCTAGAAAGTCTTAAAGAAGTTTGCTAGTCAAAGTGGTTGCAATAAGAAGTTAATTATGGGTAAAGTAGTTGTAACAAAGAAATTATGAGTTTACTAAATTTGGGTAAAGTAGTTGCAGCAGGAATGTGGGTTAGCCCTAAAAGAAGAAAAATGGGTAAAATAGTTACAAGATAGCCCCTAAAGGAAGGCACTTGGAAAGTATAAATAAGATATCAATGGACTGCCATTTGCACCTATTCAACACATTGAATATATATCTTGTGAAAGGTTTTTGGTAGGATATTAATTGAAAAATATGAGGTAGCACAAATATGAGGCAACGAAGGAGAAGCGATGAAAAAGTTTCGTGATTGTAGAGGAGAGTGAGGGTTTTGGTGAAAACCCTGATTTAGTTTATCCCCGTGGGTCAGACTACCAGTGTCCCACAAGGCACCCCCACAGGTTGCATAGGGATTGTCACGCGAGGCCCCATTAGACAACAAGATTCGTCACGCGAGGAAAAGGCATATAATAAGAATGAGTTTTGCATCAGGTTGTAGGAGATAAGGAGAGTCTACAGACATATGTGACAATGTTCAGGTACAACAGAGTCATCTACAAAAGTAAAAGGTATGATTGTATGTTTGTTTGAGGTTGGATCTTGATGGTTTCTTAAGGTATGGTCATGTGAGGTTGATTATGTGCTCTTGAGGTAATATTGGTTGTATGGTACACATTCTATATGAGGTAGATCTGCAGAGGCACATTGATGGTGTACTTGTTGTTTGTACTTGGCACACATTCTTATGTATTTTGTTGAGGCATATCTTGTGTCATATGGTACGTGTTTGAGGTAGTTTGGTAGAGATGTATTGTTGAAGGTATTGGTACAGGTTGAGATGTATTCCCTGATCTCCTCCTCACTTCACTCTATTTCAGTTAGTTAACTGAAGACTAAGAAACTAGTTAACTCAAACTAGGTGGCAGTTCAATCCCGTAACTGCCTGAGAGACTAGACTAGGTGGCAGTTTAATCCCGTAACTGCCTGAGAGACTAGACTAGGTGGCAGTTTACTCCCATAACTACCGGTGTGTGTCCAAACCACTCTAGACCACCACTGTGGATCATTGGCTTCTCCTCCAATGTACATTAGTTGAGTTATACAGATTATATCATGTGTAAATTATCATTCATTCATTTGGTTAATGATAATTCTTCCATTCTTTCTCGCATGATTCTCTTTTCTTCTATTTTCTTGCAACTGTGTATGTCAATTCCTAGTTGTATCTATTATGTGCAGGTTCAACACATTTACATGGTATCATAGCCGACAGACTACTAGGGAAAAGACACACCAAATTATTTTTACAAGTACCGAAGATTGAAGACAACAAAAAAAATTGAATTTTCAAAAGAATTCATTCTTGCACCTTACAATTTCTTTGCATGGAAGGAGAATATGATAATGCATCTTCAAATCAAAGGATTGTGTTGGTTAACCATGAACACAGAGACAAAACCAACATCATCCATAGAAAAATCCAAGTATCTAAATCGAATGGATGAAGCGTTTGGAAAAAATTTCAGTCTCATTTATCCTAAACTCCTCTTTCACATATCCTCCTGTAAAACCCCTAATGAAGCCTGGACCACCATGGAAGGGATTTTTTGAAAACAGGATGAGATGAGGGGACACCTGCTCAAGGTGGAATTACTCACATTGGATCCAAAAAGATTCGACAATCTCTAAGATTTCTTTACGAAATATAAGTATTTGTTGTTGCAACTCAAGGCTTGCGGGGTTGATAAATCTAAGGAGGAGAAACAAATAGTTCTCACCATTCTCTCCAAACTTGGTCCAAAATACTCGGTGTTTTTATCCACATTTCATTCAGTTAGATTCACCTCTGGAGCCACCTGGAAGATGCCCTCTCTTGAGGAATTTATTGAGTCTCTGACACAAGAGTAGAACAAGCTCATCAACATGGGAAAAATCAAAGGCCCAAAGGTGCATGCACTTACTATGCATGATGGAAGCAGTCATCAATATCAAAAGTCTAAAGACAAAGACAAAAGGAAAGCACATGCAAATCTGAAGAAGGAAGGGCACTTAAAACCCTTCAACGATGCCTCCAGATCCAAAGGTGGAAAGGGAAGAAAAGGGGAGAAATGCACTCACTTCCATAAAGGACTCCATTCAAAATCCACATGAATGCAGAAAAAGATAGATCTGATGACCCAAATAATTTAGCAAAAAAACCTTGGAGATCGCATCCCTGAGGGTGCGAAGAAGAAGAAGCCAGAAGATCAAAATCCCAATAAAGACAATTCTATCCATGCCTTGATAGCCATCAACTCCTCTCTTGATGCTTGGATTGTCGATTGAGGTGCATCACATCACATGGATGCCACAAAAGAAGTTTATTCTTCATTGGATGCATGCAAAGGTCCTCCTATTCTGATGGGGGACAACTCTCCAGTCGAGGTCATCGACAAAGGAAGAATTGAACTCACAAACGAAAGCTTCGAGAATGTGTTGCATGTTCCCAAACTTTCCGTCAATCTTCTATCTGTGTATCAAATGACAAACTCCAGCAACAGAAAGAGAGTCATATTCACACCTAATGCAGTGGATATCTATGACATGCAAACCAATTCCAGGTTTTCTACCGGTGAGGTAAATCATCAATCTAGACTCTACACATTTTCTCAATTTATTGAACTGAATTTTTCATTATTGCTTACCGATGTTGATTGAAGAAGTAGGATATGGCACGAAAGGTTCAAACATTTAAATTTTAGATATATGCAACAACTTATAAAGTAGGGAATGGTTGATGGTCTACCCGACGTCCACTTCTCCAAAGGAATTTGTGAGGGATGTGTTCTTGGAAAACACCCTCAAGAGAAATGCAACAAAGGAAGGACACAGAAGGCTTCCTCTCCTTTATATTTGATGCATAGTGACCTCATGGGCCCTTTTCTGCATCCATCAATTAGTAAATCAAGGTACGCACTCATTTTTGTTGATGATTTCTCACGCTTCACATGGATTTACTTTCTCAGGAAAAAATCAGAGGTCTTTCAACACCTAAAATATTTCAAGCTCCATTTTTTGGAGCATGTACGTGCCCTGCATTTACTACTACCCACGTAAAAATTCATGTTGCATACTAGATAGCCCACGTACATACGTGAGCTGCATGCTAAACAACCCATGTTTACCTCCAAAAGTTGGGAAAAATAAAAGGTTGCAAGGAATTCGGTGGAGTTTATGGGCTATCGAGGGTTTCCCGACCATTTTACCCATTGTAGCACGTCCCCAAACCGAATAACCATCTTTTTGTCATATAAAAATAGCTCTTGGGGTCTCATTCCAACATCAAGCAAGAGAACAAAGAAACTCTTCCAAAATCCCTTCCCCTTCTAGCCCAATTTTTGCGGCCCTTTATGAGATTTGGCCTCAACATTCCCCTTCAGTCATTTCTCTTTATACAATCCCTTCCCTTTCCCCAAAGAGATCCGTTGATTGTAGGAGGCAGCATGGGAATGATGCACTTGGAGCAGCAATAAGAGGATCTCAGACCTGGTTCATGGAGCGTCTGTCGATAAGAAGGTTGTAATATTTTAATCTTCATTTTGAATAAAAGAGTTATTTTCCTGTCCCAATACATTACGTCTTGATATCTTTATTGATTATTGCATATGCGTTTATATCTAAATGTTAACATTGATAAATAGAGATTGTATATTTGTAGCATTGTTTTCCTAAGTGTTCTTGCAGGTCAGCTTTGGGAGGAGACCTACAGCATAGAAAGATAAAAAGGTGAAGGAAGTCTACATCGGACGTTAAGACCAAAGGTACACCTACTACTCTTCCTTCCTCTATTTTTTCTTTATGTTCAGATAGTTTGGGGTAGTTTAGAAATAGAATTGTATTTTAATGGAATTCAATGCTCTGCCTATATTCTGACCCAGTATAGTAATAAGGGGATTTCCCCCGCTAGCATAAGGGACCAACAGAGTATTCTCCAACAGTGATTAGTACCACTGCAGGAGAAAGCACTAAGGGTAATTGGGGAATTGGCACTTGCGCAAGGAAAGGTAAAAAAAGTAGCACACGACAACAAGAAAAAGCGCACGACCCTGATTATGCAGGTCATAGAGAATATTTTGGAACAAAAAGAAGAAGTCATGACAGCAAAATAAACCTTCCAAAAGTTCATGGAAGCATGGAGGGGTGCAACATAGTAGGCTTAAGTGGCTCAATAAGATACACATGTGAGTGTTGGGGGTCTATTGGATAAGAAGTTCAAAGAATGAAGAATGAAGGTGTGTGAAAAAAGAAGGAAAGACAACATTTAGGCATGCAAAATTAGGTAGACGTGCAAAAGCAGGAATAACAACATTCAGGTGTATAAAAGAAGCATGCAGGTGCAAAGATAGGAAAAGCAAGCACAAACAATGATTTGTCATAATTTGTAATCATGAGTTGTCATAGTGTTTTGGGATAAGAGAATAGGGTTTTGAGCCCTAAATTATATGTATAAATATGTAATGGATTGTGTAGAATACGTTGTTGAAGGATAAAGGATGAAAGTTGTTGCTATTAAGAAAATAGATTGAGAATGAGAGAGAGTCTATGTCTGAAGGTTTAGGGATGGTTTGCAGAGAGAGGCTTGCACTACAAAGAGGCTAGGTAAGATGGAGAATTTCATCATGTTGTATCTATTCTAAGTGTAGTGCGCAAGCCTGAGATGATTGCACAAAGAATAATAAATAAGCCAGCCGTTGTAGATGTAGCCCAAGGATTGGGTGAACCACGCTAAAACTAGTGTATGAATGTATTTTTATGTGATTGGTCATGGATGTTCTATTTATGCATAACTAGATCTACATATGTTTATTAGCTAATTGATGCGCAATAAATATGAATGTTACAGTGAATAGTTTATGTTGCAATATGTGTCACAGTGGTGTTGAATAATTAACGTGTATTAATTAATCAAGGGAAAACGGGCAAAGAATACAACTCACAAGGTAGATAAGTAGGAATGAATATGATGATAGCCTTCCATCCTCTCGTCCCTGCAGAAACTTGGTTCCTGCAACCTCAATAGATTCCTCGGGTGAGACCTCACTTTCTTGTAGGTGATGCCGAAAGGGTCAGTGTATACAGGGTTTGTTGGTATAATAAACTGAACCTAGGGTCTTACAACCATGCGCCAAAAAATGGTGAAATTAATACAATGAAGAGTTGAGAGGTGCAGCACCAAGGAAGGTTGGTTTTCTCCTGATTAAGGGTTTCCATTGTAAATCTTTGTGTACTATGTGTATGAGACACTGATTAATTTATGTTTTGATTAAGAATTTGTATGCATTTTTTTACTTCACAAGTTTAAAAATTACATGCGACTCTAGCTAGGATATGTAAGGGAAAGGTTGAATTATCATGTCTCTCTTGCGAAAAGGTAAAGAAGGAGAATACCCATGAGTCAAAGGAAGGTAAGGAGGATGAGGGTACTCACAAGTCAAGGGTAAGGGAGAGAAACAAGCAAGTTGAGGACACTCAAAGGTCAAGGGTAATATCTCCAAGGCACACAGTAAGGAATTATCCATATCCCAAATAACCCTATCATACTTAACCCTTTCCCGCAGAGGAGGACAAATCACTCCACACTCCTTAAGACTTGGAATAATCTATCTTTCATCGGGATATTCTAAGTTCACTTCCATGTCATGTCCAAGTTCATTAATCAATTATTCATCCTCATATTTAGTGTCATATATCGGATCTCCATCAAAGTAAAAACAAATCATATCCCATTTAGATATTCCAATGTATATCAAGTCATCAAAGCCTTCAATAATGATGTCATCATCTGTCTCATTGAATGAGGGAGAATCGACCAGTCCTTCTTCAACACTTACCCTTTCAACATAATAAAATGATGGATTAATAATCTCAATATATTGATAAGGGGTATCACCTATTGAACCCTTAACTTCATATGGATAAGAAAACAAAAAAATTGGCAATTTCCACCTTCTGAGTTCTCATCCGGGTCTATAAATTCACTAAGTTGATGTCATTCTAAAGATACATATACAAACTTTTCCCTTTCCAAATTGTTAAAGGATTCATCAAGGGGTCTCAAATTTTGGGAAAAGGTACAAGTTACTAGGTTATTTTCTTCACAAAGAGGGGGGGGGGGGCTGGTCATTACAAGAACATACCTCAGTATATCTTCATCTTCAATTTCCTTTAACTTGTCTTCCTAAAAGGATTCATGAAGTAGTTGGTCATCCTCTTCATCCATGTGATTTTCAATAAGGTCATGCTCTTCACAAAGTGACTCTTCCTTTGGGAGGGATGCTAAGGTATATCTAATAAACACCTCCCTTTCTTATTCTTCAAGACTAGCCTCTCAATACTTGAGGAACACCCTCAGAAAATATTCCAATGAAGTTATTAGTCCTACAAGATCATCATAAAACCAACCACATGCCTTATCTTACAAAGTGAACATAAAGGCATACATCCACAGATCTTTATAGATAATATGATATTCAATCATGTCCTTAATGAAAGACATGACATGTGATTAGGCCAAATTAGGATCTCTATGAAAAATCCAATAGCTTCATACAAATCTGGATGGTATCCTTCATGTGGAACTCCAGGAATATTCAAACAATCAAGTGGAGCACATTGATCATTCCAAGACTCTATAGTTTCCATGCTCGAAATAAAATCAAATCACAATGGAGTCTCTAAGGTGAATTGTTTAAAGGCAATACAATGCCACTTGCTTCACCCTACAAGCAACAGATCCTTTAAAATTTCTAATGGAATTGGGATTCTTCACTTCAATGGAGTCACCATACGAGCAAACTTAACAAGAACCTTTAAATATTACTCATCAAAATATCTATTGAAGCCAAACTTTGTATACCCAGGGAATGGACTTTGTCCCTAGAAACAAAACCAAAATGTTTCTACTCAAACTCATGCCTATGGAAATTATTTCCATATAAAGGGGAGTTTGGGGCAATGGAACAAGCAAGTTTCCCACTGTCACCTCAACGACCTTACTTCTAATCTTATAGGCTAGGGTCTCTAACATAAGGAGTGATTTCCTATATGGCCAACCAAGTCCTATCGTTGCAAGTAAGGAAAGTATGGAAAGGACTAAGTTGACTTTAGTTGATTTCTTTGAGAGATGGCTTCAAGATAAGCTAGAGAAGGAAATGACCCAAATATGGTTTTCTAGGAACATATGATAATATGTGACGAATGATACTTGAAGTATAATGATAATTGAAATGTTTGAACCACTTATCACAAATACTAAATTGTCAACAAACAAGTAATGACCAGTGATTGAAAATGGTCAATGAGCATCCAAGTAAACTATGTGCATTATCCATCAAATATTGTCCATGCAACCATTTATTGAACCATTAAAGTTTGTGTGTATCGATGACAAACGTTTATGAACTCTTCGTGAGAAGTAATAAATTTACAACAACAATGATCAATTAATTTAGTGACCATTCCAACCATCTAGTATAGACTGTGTATCATGTGAAGAGTTGTTGTTGTTAAAGGGATCATAGACTACTACCATATTTTACCACTCAAACTTCAAACTTGTCACACATATACATTTTGAATATCATTGCCATGGTGAACTCTAGGTAACAAGTATATGTTTAGATTTCTATGCAAGGTAGATATGGCATGAATGGAGAAATTGATATCGTAAATACCAACAATTTGATACAATTGAGACACATCATATCAATGAATCCATATATATGCAGAAAATTTATCATTGATGTAGTAAATCAACATATGCATATCATAACAAATGGTACTATTGTTGTAACAAGTCTCTAGTATGCAATCTAACCTCATATTTCAAATGTAAAGCATGTGTATAACAAAAATACAATGTTTAAGCATGTATACATAGATTGCATCATATTTAGCACAAGTATGTCATTGTTGTATCAATTATGTAAGTGATCTAGCACATATTTTAAACTCAATTCACAAAATATATGCAAAGACGGTACCAATGACCATATTTGAATTAAGTGCTTTCTTCCAACAGAGAGAATGAAACATTTAGAACATCATATATTTATCAACAAGAATTATATTGTGGAATGGGTTAGAAACCATTTAAAATTCAAACCCCATGTCAGCAATACCATTTCTCATAGATTGTTTCACCTAACCAACAAACAATAGAACAATTTGTAGATTGAGGAAGCCATTGGGAAGGCTTAAGGTAGAAATTCAATGTGGATCGTCGACCATGCAAGAAGGATAAGGAAAGGTTCCCCAAATGACATTTAAAACCATCATTAAGGATCTCCATGTGTCTGTAAATTTTCAATGGTACGTTGATAGGGGTATACCAGCAAAAGTGGACTACAATCCAAGGAAGAGACCAATCGTTGGATAGGTTCTGAAATAATCTCCGGTGGCTATGAGACTTTTCAAGAGATTAAGAAAATGAGGTTTGGACAAGATCGATTGGAGCATACCTACCTCACATTGCAATTTGAACACATAAACTTTGATATATTTCTCCAACATAGAGTGGTTACAATAGTAATTTATCTTATGTCTACATTTGGAATAAATGGGACACAATCCATGCACCTTTTCTTAACTTTAAATGCTGAAATCTTGTCATACTTGTGCATTGCATTTAAATTTTGAATTCGAATTGCATCTTGGAATCTTGCTATAACAATAATATACATTTTCTATGATATACATGTGATGACTAATGGTGTGGAATCTATTATCAATCTGATGTTGTCATACAAACATTTTCTATGCAGTGGCATACTTTATGAGCATACTTTGTGAGTGATACATACACCATTTACTCGTCTAATTGGATATTGAATACCTTGTTGGTTATACATTGTGATTGAACGTTTATGATAAATTGTTTATTTTTGGAATGCTCTTGCTAGTGAAATTTGAAGGAAGTATTTCAAAAATATTGCACTTCACATGTTATTAGGTTGTTTTTTAGGGTCCCTTGCAAAAAAACCCTTATCCTTAGGCATTTTTTCTCTATAGCTTACCTTGAAAGCCATCATTTTAAGATTTCAACCAAAGTCAACTTAGTCCTTTCCCATACTCACCTTACTTGCAACAATAGGACTTAGTTTTACTTTATAGGAAATCCCTCCTTAGGTTAGAGACCCTGTCCTAGAAGAGTAGAAGCAAGGATGATGAGGTGATAGTGGGAAGCTTTCTTGTTCAGTTTCCCCAAGCTCACCCTCACATGGCAAGACATTCCTTGGGCATGAGTTTGAGCAACAACAAACTCATCTGGAGGAAGGTGAACAAGCAGAGGTGGATTTTCATCCTCACTATCATCATCTAAAGAAGAAACCAAAATAGGAACAAAATATGGCTCAAACATCAAATATGGCTTGCAGGCCGAAGATGGCACAAGCGTCGAATTAGGATCACAAGCCAAGAGATTTTCATCAAATTTAATATATCTTCTAATAATTATTTCATTGGAATGAGCGTGAAGGAGTTGGTAACCTTTCACATCTTCAGAATATCCGACAAAAATGAACTTCTTACTTTTAGGCTATAATGCTTTCCTTTTTTCATCAGAATGTGAGCCCATGCTTCAATACCAAATACACGGAAGTGCTTACATTTGGCTTAATTTTAGTCCATGCTTCTTCTAGTGTTATATTTTTTAAAGCCTTGTGGGAGTGTGATTTACTATGTAATTGTCACAATTGATGGCTTCTTCCCAACAATGAAGACTTAATCCTTTAGATTAGATCATAAAATTAGCCATTTCCTTTAATATGTGATCATGTCTCTCAGCAACACCATTTTTTTATGGTGTAAATGGAACAATATGTTGCATTTGAATGTCATGTGTAGTGCAGTAGGTTGTAAACTTGTTGTTCACATATTCGTCGCCATTATATGTTCTTAACCTTTGCAGTTGATGTCCATATTGTTTTCCTATAAGGGCCTTGTAGGAAAAAAAAACGTCAAAGACTTCCCTCTTAAGTTTTAAGAAATAAACCCAAGTGCATCTGAAGAATTCATCAATGAAAGTTAAAAATCACTTGCACCAAAAGAAAGGAGAAAAAAATAGACCACACAAATCACTATGAACAAGCTACAAAGAGGCTGAGGCATGCCAAGAAGCACGTTTTTCAAAACTGTCTCGATGACATTTAGCGAGAACACAACTGAAACAAACACCATCTCTACAAGAAATGAGAGGAAGACAAGTCACCATATTTTGATTACATGTGTGTTGCAATGAGCAATAGTTTAGATGACCAAACTTCTCATGCCAAATTTTTCTCAAGGCATCGGTATGAGCAACAAAAACTGATGGAAAATATGATGACCCAAAGTTGTCAAATTTGTACAACCTAGTAATATTATCAACAATTATAGTTGTTAGGACATGCTTAGGATATTTTTGTAGGATTAAACCACACTCCAATATCTAATTGTGAGTAGGAAATACTACACTAGTTAATTACAAAAGAAAGAGAGGAGAGAGAAAAATAAAATCAATCTTCACACATAAGATACTAAGAAAACAACTCAAATCACATTGTATTAATACTTGATCATGAGTAAAATATATATAACTCTCAAAAAGTGGAGTAATGTGCACTAGATTACGGTTTCCATGTGCATGCTCAAGTAGAAAAAGCAACCTCTCCTACTTGCAACAGTTAACTAAAGTCAAAAGTTGTTAATAATAAGGAAAGGTCAAATATGGGTGTGAACTCAAGTGAGAACTCTACATGAAGTCAACATGCATTACATAATATAAAATCTCTCCTAGAATAAGACTAGAGTCCAATAATAAAACTAAAGTCCTAATTGAGAGGGAATTTCATAAATATGGAAAGTCACTTAAAATAGGTAAATAAGTGAAATAGGTTAACTCCAAGAATAAGATGGGTAATGCACACTTCCTTAGGAGGCCATTAATAGTTATAAAAAGTGTGCATTAGGTGCCATGTCACTTTTCCAATCATTTCCAAGTGGATAAGGCATGGGAGACTTGTTAAAAATATAAAATACCAAAAGAGTTTGTTAGGGTTTGGTCACCTGCTAAAAATAGAAAATGTCAAAAATAAACATAATCAAGAATAGTCAAGATAGGTAAGGCAGTCAAGATAGGTATGGTGGTCAATCTAGGTCTAGGTAAGGTTATAAATAGACATGTTATAAATAGCAATCCTCTTGAGAAAGTGGGAAAATGGAAAAATGAGTTTGTCACTGAGTATGTAGTTAAGCATGTACTCCAACACCCCCTTGAAACACTATTGGGATTTACACAATGATGAGTCACGAAAATATGAAACCATGTTAGGTATGCATGTACAAGTATAGATGCATAAAAACTGAACAAAAGTGACGTAAAGAGGGGAAACCCAATGTAAACAAAACCCACCCTCAAAATATGTTGGTAACAAAAAAAGAATGCTAACATGTTTAGTTGCTAAGTTGATATCTCCCTCACACTTATAATGTCCCTCAATGAGACAAACTTATGTTTGGTGAAAGGCTTGGTGAAGATGTCTTCCATCTGATTTGAATATGGACAAAACTGCATATCAATGACTCCATCCTATATATGTCCTTGAATAAAGTGCATATGAACCTCGATGAGCTTGGTCCACTGCCTCTCAACTGGGTCTCTACACGACTTGAGAGTACTTTGATTATCACACCATATAACTTTCGAATGATGAAAATGAACTCCCAACTCTGTAAGAAAGTGATACAACCAAATAGCATAAGTAGTAACATTCATTGCACCCTTGTACTTTGTCTTTGTTGATGATAAATTCATTTCTTATTACTCCTTACTTGACCAAAAAATAGGTCAGGATCCAAGGTAGAGGACATATTTTGAAGTGGACTTGTGATTAGTGTTATCACCTGCCCAATCTAAGTCTGTGTAACCAACAAGATCTAAGGAAGATCATGTTGCATAGTGTATACCAAAGATGGTAGTTCCCTTGACATATCTGAGAATCCTCTTTTCTACCTTCCACTGAAGCTCATGTAGCTCTTGTATGTGCATGGAAATTGATCCAACTGCATAAGATATGTTTGATCAAGAGTGTGTAAGGTAGAGAAGACTCCCCACCAATTTTTGATATCTATTACAATGATCAATCAACCAAAGGTGATGCACCAACATCCTCTGGTCTAACCCCTTATTGAAAGGGTGTTGGCATTGGCTTGCAATCTGTCATCTAAAACCTGTCAAGTAGATGTCTAGCATACCTGGACTGAGACATCTTGATTCTTGAATCATTCTGGCTGATTTCAAGACTAAGTAATGTAACAGTCACATAAATGTCATAGAAAACATGTCATGCAAAGCGGTCTTCATTGTAGCAATGGAGGAGGTTGAGCTCCCTGTGATGAGTAAATCATCTACATATATAACTATCAGTAGAATGGGGATATGTGTTCCTCATCATATACACATTAGGATCTAATCTACGTCTAAGAAAACCTCTAAGATCATATAAGAGTCCATTTTAGCATACCATGCCCGATGTGTTTGCTTGAGTTTGTATAATGACTTCATCAAATTGCAAACTAATGATGGATCATGAACATATCCCTCTAGTTGCTCCATATATATCTCTTCATTAAGGTATCCATGTAAGAATGTATTCTTCACATCCATATGGTGTACCTCCCAGTTTTTAGCTATTGCAATAGCTAGAGCTAATCGAATGGAATCAATCTTAGTAATCGGTGCAAACGTATCCTCATAGTCAATTTTGTGTACTAGTTAGAAACTTGTAGCCACTAAACGAGCCTTGTACTTTGTTATGCATCCATCAACAACCCTCTATGTCTTGACAATACACTTACATATAACAAGCTTCTTATTGGAAGGTAGAGGAACCAACTCCCATGTGTTGTTCTCCATTAGGGAATTGTACTCCTTTTTCATAGATTCCTCCAAATGGGGGTTTCCTTCATCCTCTGCATAAGACTGAGGGTATTATCCAAGTACCATATAACAATAAATAGGTAGCAAAGGCTATATGGCAGTAAGAGCTTGCAGAGGCTCCACAAACTGAGATCTAATTCTTCGTGCATCAATGTGATCCCGCACTAGATCACCTTCTGCCTGAACAGTCTGTTGTGCCCTTCATGGTAGATTATATGGACTTGCAACTTCTTTTTGTTGATCAAAAATAAAAGATTCATATATTTGATCGGAAATATGATCGGAAGAAGTATAATGAAGTTCCACAACTAGTGGCGGTGGGGATGGATGTGTGGACTGTTTCGGAAGTACCTATGAAGGACCCTCTTCAAACTTAACACTCATTTAAATGGAATATTCATTAGAATGTGTTAGAAGAGATATGTAATAAAAATTATGAGTAAAGTGAGAGAAGGTGTACAACCTGGAATGGTAATTAACCTCACCAACAACAATTTTTGAACCATCTGACAAATCGAAAATAATAACCGAGTCCATAATGAACTCCACCTTCTTCCTTGAACCTGAATGAATGATTTGATAGATGGATAGGAGATTCATTGAAATCTTTAGAACATGAAGTACATCTTGAAAGCAGCCATGGTCTAGATAAAATCTACCCCTACTACACACCTCAGCATGAGAATCGTCTCCCATGAAGATCAGTGGTCTAGAACAAGTATCCAAGTATGAGAAAATTATATCTGATGAGGCCATGTGATGGGTATCCCCTTAATCAAGCAACCAAGAATTAGGAGAAGATGCAATAGCAAGTGATGCATGACCATTATCTCTTTCTGATGATGTCTTGTTCAATGGATTCATCCTTGCATTATCCGGAATAAAATCCTCGAGGTGATGTTCCTCAAGTGATTGTGCCATGAGATCTATGGTATTTTTCATGCAAGAACTCTCAGGATGGAACCCCATGTTATAGTAGGAACACTTGGTATTCTCCTTCTCGCTCTTTGATTCCTTGGAACTCAAACTCTCATCTGTGAACTTTTGTTTACCTTCCTTCTTTTTCTCTTGGTCCTTCTTACCCTTGTTACCCTTGTTATCCTGCTTATTCTTCTTTGAACTTCCTTGAGTTTTAAGTGCATGTGGATTTGAACTATTGAGTGCCCCTGTCTATATGAGCTTTGTCTGCTCATGGATAAGTGACTCCATGAACTCATCCAGGGATGGAATCTTCCATGTAGACCACATAGTGGCTATTACAAACATTGAGGGATGTTGGTGAGGCTCCTAGGAGTGTGTTCAAAGAGCACAGGCCTCTGAGGAAGTTTCTGAACTATATGGCACTTATGAGTAGCATCATTGATGTTGAGCCTTCTATTTTTTAGGAAGCAACAGATCAACAGGTATGGAAGGATGCCATGGTAGAGGAGTGCACCTCTATTATGAGGAATGATGTCTGGGACATAGTGTTGAGACCTGAGGGGAAGTCAGTTTTGAATTCCAGGTGGCTCTACAAGATCAAGCTTGTTGTATATGGTAGAATAGAGAAGTTCAAGGTGAGGTTTGTTGTGAGAGGTTTCTCCCAGAAAGGGGGAGTGGACTAAGAGGAAAACTTTTCTCTAGTCGACAAGTATGTGTCTATTCGAGTTGTTATTTCTATTGCTTAAGTTTTGAGGTGGAGGATACATCAAATGGATGTGAAAACAATTTTCCTCAATAGGATCATTGAGGAGGTAGTGTATATAGAGAAACCTAGGGGCTTTGAGGTACATGGGAGGGAGTCTCATGTGTGTAGGATTAAGAAATACTTGTACAGACTCAAACAAGCACCCAAGACATTGTATTCTAGGATTGATGGATATTTGCATAGTATGGGATTTACCAAGAGTGAGTTGGATCCTAACTTGTACTTCATACTTGTTAGGGAAGATCCACTCATCTTGGTTTTGTATGTAGATGATTTGTTTCTCACAGGTGCAGAGGATATTATTGTAGGGTGAAAATCAAATTTAGCTATTGAGTTTGAGATGAAAGTCATTGCTTTGATGCATTATTTCTTGGGGTTAGAGGTATGATAGGTATCAGAAGAGATATTTCTTGGACAAGGGAAGTACATAGTAGATATCTTGAGGAGATTTATAATGGTGGACTATAGACCCATAGCTACACCTATGGTTACCAATCTGAAGAAGGTTGTCACTTCAAATTCAGAATTGGTGGATCCAAGGATATATAATCAGTTGATAGGGTCCTTGATGTATTTGGTCAACACCAAGCCAACTGTATGTTTTTTTTTAACACCTCAAGTCAGCTCATGGTAGAGTTGAGGCAGGTGCATTGGATAGCAGCGATGCATCTGCTCAGGTACATGAGAGGTACAGTGGAGTATGGATTGAGGTATCTTGGAGGAGATGGAGTGGATTTTCAAGGAGATATAGACTCATAGTGGGCAAGGAGTGTTATAGACAAAAAGAGCACCTTGAGGTGTTTCTTCAGCTAGGGATCATCAGTTATTAATTGGTTCAGTAAGAAGAATAATTTTGTAGCACTCAGTTTAGTAGAGGTAGATTATATGGTAGTGATTATGGCTAGCTATGAAGCCATTTGGATTCACAAATTGCTTACAAGTTTATTTGATCAGGAGTTGGAGCCTACGGTGATATACTGCGATAATCAAAGGTGTATCAAACTCTCGGAGAATCTAGTATTCCATGACAGTTCCAAGCATATTAAGATTAGATATAACTTCATTTGAGATATAATCCAAAAGGGAGCATTGAAGTTTCAGTATATTTCCACAGATAAGCAGGTTGCAGATATTCTGACCAAACCCTTAGTTAAAGGGAAGTTTTTGTTCTTCAGAGAAAAACTTGGAGTGGTGCAAAATAACTTCCTCATTAAGAGGGAGTATTAATTTTGGTAGCATCAGACATGTATTTCCACACAGATCTAAGTGTCTAGACTTGTGAAAGTCTTCCAAAGACTTCTACCTTGAGACTTTACTTTAATTAAAGGAACTTTTTTTTTTGCTAGTGTGTATGTTGCCTACAAGATAAGCTTGTGGTCTAAGAAATCGCGACCCAAGGGAATATAAGCCGTCAAAATCACTTGGGATCGTACCCGACCTGGGCCACACCAACCCTTAGCATAGCTGGATTTGTTTGTCTCCTCCCCACTACCGTGAGTTTCGAACCTTGGTCACCTTATAGAATGAAACCCTCAAAATCCAATCACGCTAGGAGTATTTGACTAATTAAAGGAATTATTAAAGTAAAGTGTTTTTATTAATTAATTGAGTTATTTAAGGAAATTTTAAAAGTAATTAGCATTTAATATTAGCCATTGATCTCAAGTGAGGTGAGAAGTAATCTCAACTCTCAATCACTTTGGATATTAGGGTTAGGTCATAATTCAATCTTATAAAAGAAAGGCTAGGGTGAAGGAGGAAGACACTGATAACCCTTGTGTGTGAGACACAGTTGGAACACAAAGGATTGTGATTCAAATATATCTTGGATATGTGGAGAAGGACCTCCATATAGAGATCAGATCAAGGAGAAGAGAAAACAAAGGCAACCGTAAGTGGGTTTCAGCAGAGCGAAGCCACATGAAAGAGTCAAGTCATACGGATTTTTTCATACAATCCTTCAGGTCATGTACATAGGTTTCAGTGGAGACAGGTGCGTATACGTGTATTTTCTTAAGGAAATGCACGTACACCTAGAAAATCATGTCAAATATGGGTTGTACAATAGAGCAGACTTTGTTAGGTTTGTCTGTAGTTGCATGTCTTTCAGTGGACCATTATCCCTATTACAAGAGCCTTTATCATAATAAAATTGTCTCAGTACTCATTTTTTCTCCAATGTTTTTCCATGGGTATCTATCGAAAAAGTTGGTGTTTATGTGTGCATGATTTATCTACCGAAAAAGTTGGTGTTTATGTGTGCATGATTTATCTACCAAAAAAGTTGGTGTTTATGTGTGCATGATTTGGTTTCCAGCATTGCTTCCGCTATCTTTATTTGAGTTGAATATTCCAACAAGTGTATGTTGTTTTATGAACTACTAATTTGATTTACAACCAAGTAATCACTATATAACAAGATACCTAGGTTTCAAAGTAAGGGGATACCACACTCATAAATATAATTGTGAGTAGAAAAATCTACACTAGTTAATTGCAAAATAAAGAGAGGAGAGAGAAAAACATAATCAATCTTCACACATAAGATACTAAGAAACCAACTCGAATCACATTGTATCAATCCTTGATCAAAAGTACAATAGATAGAACTCTCCACAATAGGATTAATGTTCACTATATTAAGGTTTCCATGTGCATGGTCAAGTAGAAAAAACAACCTCTCCCACTTGCAACAGTTAACTAAAGTCAAAAGTTGTTAATAATAAGGAAATTTCAAATATGGGTGTGAACTCAAGTGAAACCTATACATGAAGTCCACATGCATTCCACAATAGAAAAACTCTCATAAAATAAGACTAGAGTCCAAGAATAGAACTAAAGTCCTAACTGAGAGAGAATCTCATAAATATGGAAAGTCACTTAAAAGAGGTAAATAAGTGCAATAGGTTAACTCCAAGAATATGATGGGTTATGCACTTTTCCTTAGGAGGCCATTAATAGCTAGAAAAAGTGCACATTAGGTGTTATGTCACTTGTACAATCATTTCCAAGTCACTTCCAAGTGGACTGCATGGAAGACCTACTAAAAATAGAGAATACCAAAAATAGACTAATAGGTTTTGGTCACCTGCTAAAAATAGAAAATTCCAAAAATAAAAATGATCAAGAATAGTCATGCTAGGTATGATGGGCGGGATAGGTCTAGGAAGGGCTATAAATAGACATCATATAAATAGCAATCCTTTTGAGAAAGTGGAAAAATCGAAAAATGAGTATGTTGTTGAGTATGTAGTTGAGCATGTACCCCAACACTTTTAAATCCTTGATTACAACTTGGTGAGGTGAAAACTATGGTTTTACCTTCACCTGAATGAGTGATATGATATATTGATAGAATGCTGCAAGAAAGATTTGAAGCACATAATACATCATTGAAATGACCATTATCTACCTGAATTATTCCAAGCCCTGCAACATTAAGAGATCTATCATCGGCAACAAATACCAACAAATATTTGTTTTGTGTTACATTCATTAAGAGTGGAAAAAATGGCTTTATCCTCTGCCATATGATAAGATTCGCCATAATCAATAAGCCACTCATCAAAAGAAGAAGTAGATGTTGCATTGAAGGAAAAACCAGAATCATAAAGTGCATGTCCTTGAGAACAAGAGTTAGAAGACGAAGAATCAATATTAATCTTTTGCTTATTCATTGTGGCTTCTAAGGCCTCCATATTTAAAAAAAAATTAGACTCAAGATGACCATCTCACCCACAAAAATTGAAATTCTTGTCAGTCTTCTTACTTTTTTATTTTGGTCCTTTGTCACCATTGGGAGTAGATGTTGGCTGAGAGGGATTGGGACCCTTGTTTTTCTGCTTATTGCGAGGATATTACTTCTTTGGATGCTTGGTTTTATCTTTCTGCTTGGCCACTAAAGATTTGTTATATGTACCTGTAGTGATGATCACTCCAAGTTGCAAGACCTTATCTTTCTTTCTAATCAGAGAATCTCAAAAAGACTCAAGAGTGGGAACTTGGTAAGCACCTCCTAGAGTTTCTATGATGGCATAAAATATAGGTACAAAGATAAAAATATGCACTACCAAGCTTAGAAAGAATAACATATATGCATCGTTCATCCTTTAGATCTATTTTGCAGTCTTCAAGTAAAATTCTAAGTGTTTTGAGCTTAGATAAATAATATTCAATGCAAGGGGAAGCATTGGAACTTAAGGTCATTAACTGATTTTCAATCTGGTGGGCTCAAATCAATTGTGTTTACCAAATACGGCTTCTAGCTTAGCCCGGACTTCATCTGGATCTTCAATTCTTTAAAGGTGAAATTGTAAATCAAGAGAGATGGACATTCTGATTAATC
>JZKD02S1811844.1:9943-28234 GCA_000966675.3 Picea glauca | reverse complement strand
GTTATCTATTGTGTTTAGTGTTTCTTCTGAAATCATTCTATTCGTCAATGGTTACGGTGCTCAGGGGTGGCTATGTGCCTACGCTTGGGTGACAATATTGTGATAATGCCTATGCTTAAACGAGCACAGCATTCTAACAGGTTATGGGCCCACACCACCTTTGGAACAATCTAACCATTGGAAGGTAGATCCACAACTCTCTGTCAAGCTTGTTGTAGCACAATTGTAGTTGCAGTGTCACTTCCTTCATGCCAGTTGCAGTTCCAGTTGTTACACCAGTTGCAGTGCGAGCACCAGTTGTAATACCAATTGCAGTGAAAGTTTATGTGAAGTATTGGGACTAATTTTTGGTTATCCTAGTGCACCCTAACCCAGCGCATGTCTCAGTTCCCTCATCCATCAAAAACATCAAAGTTTAATTTTTGGGTCAAAGTCAAGGTTTGACTAGTCAAAGTCAAAAGACTAGTTAAGGTCAAAGTCAAAGACAGTCGTAACTTCCTCCATGAAATTAGAATGGCGTAGCAGAAGCATGGTATCTTGGTAGAGCGTGGAAGACAAGGATTGACATCATCCTTTCAAATAACAAAGGGAAAAATTATGGAACCACAGACTGAAGAGCATACGTCAAAGGATGAAGAGTTTGATTTTTGGAGCTTCCAAGCACATGAACATGGAATAGAAGAAACAATAAAAAACAACTACTGCAGATCTAAATCTCTGGAAAGAGAAGGGATATTTGTCCAAGAAGAAATTGTAGAGCCAGAAAGATCTCATATATAATACATTCAGAGGAACAACACACTCTCCAGGTTAGAAAGAATATTTATCTCAAAAGAAAAGCAACTCAAGCGGAACAATAGCCAGACTCAAAGTTTCTATATCAAGTTTGATATTTTTATTGTTTCTTAAGTATTGCAATCCTTTAGATTTTATTAATTCTAGGAACAAATGAATACTTAGTATCATGTACTATTAATATAAATGCTTATTGTACTTAATTGCAATATGAACTAACATCTCCTATAGGAGATATTTCTTGTTCTTGTTCTCAAGCAGGACACCTTGGTAATGCTATAATGAGATACCATGAAATTGATATGTTCTTATATAAAATGGTATTATATTGGAAATATTTTTTCTCTTGGTGTTTATGTTTCGAGTAGGTTATCCTATGTATTCTAGGAAGGTTACCACAGAAAAGAAAGACTTGAAAGGACTCAGAGGGAGTCAGTGATCAGGAAGAAGCAAGGTTTCGTGACACTTTGAAGGATACATAGGGACATGGCGTAGACGGAAGTGTGGTTCAAGAATTCTCTCAGTTAAAGGGAGTCTATGGCAGAATTCGAAAAGAAGGATCTTGTAGGCCTTTGTGCCGAGTTGTAGGGCTTCGTGTCGAGTTGTAGGCTTCGTTCTAAGTTGTAGGATTCATGTCGAGTTGTAGGCCTTATTCTGAGTTGTAGCCTTCATGTCGAGTTGTAGGATACTCCAGTGAGATGGTCTGTTATGTCAAGTTGTAGGATACTCCAGTGAGATGATCTAGTATGTCAAGTTGTTGCTACACTAGTGAGATAGTCCAGTATGCTAGTGGCGTAGTCGACAAACTGTATGGTTGTGATAGTGTTGCTAGTAATATGATCTAAGTGATCATGAGATAGCCTGTGTAGCTATGGTGATGCTACCGGTCTGCAAGACCATGTAGGTCTTATTCCATGTGATATGGATGGATAATGATGATAGTAATGATGATACTCACAACATTGGTGTAGCCATGGGTGAGCACGTCATGCATGTGTAGCCCATGACAATGATGGAAACACACACTATGAGGTGTATCTCTAGTGTTATCTAGGAGGTTATGGCCCCTAGACAAGATTGACAGGCCCACATGGGTGTAGCCATGTGTGACGTAATGATTCTACCAGTAGCATGGTCTGCATAACCATGACAAGAGGAACATGGCATAGTGAGAAAGGCTATGAAGACCACAAGGGAACATCATGGTTAAATACCTCCATGTCTACGAGGGAGTGTTGATGTTTTGGTAGCTACAGGAAGTATTAACCTCCATGGATAAACCTTTGACTAGAATAGAATATTCCAGAAGCAAGAGAAAACCTAAACAGATGTGTGAAAACCCTGGAAGACAAGTCGGATCAGCAGAATAAGTAACATTGAAGTACTATATGCAGAAAAGTATAGGTCGACCCTACTTGAAGAGACACATGTTCACCTGACAAGATTAATATAAATAGAAGGCGCTTGAGCTCATTTGGTAACATGCTTGCACTCAAGAAAGTGGTGTGCAAGTCTATAGAAAGAGTGGAGTTGCAACGACTACAGCTGGGTACTGGTCTTGATCTGTGGTTTGGGACTTTCTTCTTGGTGCACTACCTTAAGAGAAAGGTGTGTTCTCTCTCTCTTGGTTATCTATTGGGTCCAGTGTTTCTTCCAGAATCATTCTATCTTTCAATGGTTACAGTGCTTGGGGGTGGTTGTGTGCCTATGGTTAGGTGACAATATTGTGATACTGTCTATGGTTAAATGAACACAACATTCTAACATATATAACTATGGCTAGCTCCATAATCAATTAAAATTGTTATGGGTTGGTTATCAATCTTACCTTCCACTTTAATCATGGGGGACTGATATTTTGCTTGCTTGTTGTCCAAGATTGCATAAATCATTTGCATGTTTCCTCCTGTTAGTCCTTAATTTTGCAATAATTGTTGAAGATTCTTTTACCTGCCCTCTCCTTTCCCATATTTACCTTATACTTTATTTTCTTCTTCTGAAGTTTTAAAAGTGTGCTTGCGTTATTCTTTTTGAGTGTTTTTAACATGCATTAGTATGATTAAGCTTAGAATTAGACTTCTAGGATATTTCCATCAAGTCATAAGTCCTTTCCCTCATTTCAAATTTGAAATTTTGCTAAAAGGAAAAGGCACTACAAGAATAGTGTTATTGTTGTAGTGCCAGGAGTAATTATAGTTTTATATGTGCCATATTCCCAAGATCATTTCCAACCATTCGAAATCATTCCCATAAGATCTACACATCTTTTATGATTTATATCGGGTTATGTTTTTCAATGAGGACACTCATTCAAAGGGATCGAGTTATACTTTCTAGCCTGATATCAAATCACAGTTTTTCGATTATGATTTTCTATGTATGAAGTCATGATTTATCTATTTTGGTATGCATATCGGTTCATGCATGCTCTGCAGGCGAAAGAAATCTTCTACAGCTCCCAGGCTTTGACAGCTTCCAAATACTAAAACATTCTCAGTAGCAACAAAATGTAGGCTACCAATATACGGGGAGAGGTAGTGGAAGAAATAAACATTACCAGTCGAGTTAGTAAACTAGTTTTTGACCCCATGACGTGAAAACCCTAATTGGAGACAAGGTATTCCACGCAACTGGATGAGAAAGGAATGGAAAACTTCCCTCGTGATCATTCACAGGAAGGTAGTTGAAAAGAAAGGCAACACTTGGAGGGTTTTCTCATTGAAAGAGTTGCATTTAGCTACAAACAATTTCAATTATGATAATAAAATTAGAGAAGGTGCCTTTGGTAGTGTCTACTGGGGTCAACTTTGGGATGGTTTACTATTGTTGTCAAGAGATTAAAGGTGTGGAGTACCAAAGATGAAATGTAGTTTGCAGTGGAAGTAGAAATTCTTGGTTGAGTTAGACGCAAAAATTTACTAAGCTTGTGTGATTACTATTCTGAAGGATAGTCTATGATTACATGCCAAATTTGAGCATACTTTCACATCTCCATGGTCAACATGTTGTAGAATGCCTTCTTGACTGGTCTAGGTGAATGAACATAGAAATTGGTTCTGCAGAGGGTCTTGCTTACCTTCACCATCATGCAATGCCTCATATAATTCACAGAGATATTAAAGCAACCAATGTATTGTTAGATTCAAAATTTAAAGCTCAATTTGTTAATTTTAGATTTGCAAAACTCATTCCTGAAAGAGAAACACATGTTACCACAGGAGTGAAGGGAACATTAGGTTATCTTGCACCTGAATATGCTATGTGGGGAAAATCTTCTGAAATTTTTTATGTTTACAGCTTTGGAATACTATTGCTTGAACTTGTAAGTGGTAAGAAACCAATAGATAAGATGGACTCAAACACAAAGCATATGATTGTTGACTGGGCACTTCCATTAGTTTTACAAGGAAAATATGATCAACTAGTTGATCCAAAGTTCCATGGAAAATACAATAAAGAGGAATTAAAGTGAGTAGTTCATGTGGCCATTATGTGTGCTCAAAATGCCCCTGAGAAGAGACCAATGATGATGGAGGTAGTGGACTTCCTCACAGGCGATCCAAAAGACCATCCAAACAAAAAAAACAGTCTACTCAAAAATGGTTGTAGAAGGTAAGAAGAACACACCACGAAGGAATAAAAAGGAAAGTCCCTTGCATCCTCTTCACACAGGTTTAAAGATGTCAAATTGGAACCTGAATTTCAAAGGAAAAAACATGAGAAAGAAGAAAGACAGAAATCAAATACTGGCAATACTCTGTTTTTTTCCCTGTTTTAGTCTTTATCTTCAAGAGCGGTTTTTGAAACGATGGAGATGAATTTTTTGAAACCAAAAGAGGTTTTTTTGGGGAACGGGCCCCTTCACAAAAATCTCTATCAGTTTTTACATATCTATCACAGTTTAATAGGTTCAAATATATATTTGAGGCCCTATTTTTCATAGATTTCACAATAAATGATTTCTTGTTTTAGTGACCAATTTTGGGCGAGGTTTAAAAGAAGTTGGAGATGAAGTTTTGGAAACCAAAATAATTTTTTGTTGGGAACAGACCCTTTCAAAAAATCCTCTCTCAGATTTTACACAGCTGTCACCGTCTGGGATATACGAAAGATATTGTTGGACCCTATTTTTCAATAATTTGCAAGATTTAGTTTCCTAAAAAAATCTCGTGGACAACAATTGACAAGTCACCTCATCAATTCGACTTGGAGATCAGATATGATCTCCTCCTTGATTATTTGAAACAATAAACTAAATATAGTTGAGGAGGTTTTCAGATCCATTTCTTTTGGATCTTGATAAATATGTGTTATTTCTATACAAACAGGGTAGAAGGAGAAGTAAAGGGGTGGATTGGTTGGGAACCATTAGCCAGTTTTGAGAAGACATTGTAAACAAAAGAACTATTTCATCTTGATACTAAATGGAAAAGGATTTTTGATGGTCAGATTCTTATTCATGTCTATTTTTCTTATTTGAATGCATGTTAATCTTGTGCTAACCATTTTATTGTTTTATGTTTGTGAGTAAGTCAGTGGAAATTATGTTGTTTGCTTGTTCATAATCAAATTTGTTTTCAAGTACATGTCTCTTTTCTCTTGAATGATATTTGAGATTAAGAGTTTCATATGTGACTGGACAAATTGAAATCTTACATATTTATTTATCTTTCATATTCCTTTGTCATCTGATTATTGAATTGACTACCATTTACTAAGTATGTGAGATGTGATTTTCCCTTACTTATTTGAGATTGATACTCTGCATTGTCCTTGACCTAACCTTTCAAACCATCTCAAAAACTCGATATAAATCTTATTCATAAAACCATTCCAATAACTTGATGATTCCCTAGCTTTCCCTTTCACAGTCAAGTGCAACTTTAGGGACTAACATCTTTTGGCGGTGTTGTCGAAGATGGAGGAACGAAGAATTTATCCTTTGGAGAATGACAACAATCAATTCTAACTCTTGATGGTGAACAAGAGTTGGACACTTTTTATGACTGTATCCTTCACCTGATGACTCCATGATGGATGAATCTGTTGGTGACTCCACCAATCCAAGATGTCAAAGGCTATGGAAGCTATTTTGGCACGGAGTTTGCACCATTTAATTTCTCTGCTATTGATGGTTTCCCTAATGATGTTCCCACTATAGATATATGGGGATATTGCCTTCCACGGTTCAGAGAGAAGAATGAGGACAATCTGACTCTACATTTTATTGAGTTTGATCAATGCATGGATCAGTTGAATATACATCATGAAGATGTATTGATGAAAATATTGATGTATTCATCGGATCTCTATGCAAGGAAATGGTACAAAAATATTCATGCTTCTAGTATTTCCTCTTTGAAGGTCTTTCATAATGTTTTTTATTCACATTGCAAGAGAATTTACCTAGCTGAAAGGATTTTTGAGAATTGTTTTGATGGATATGCATTATATATTCATAATTTAGCAGTTGATTCCTCTAGCAGTACAGACACAGAGGATAATTACATCAAGGAAGAGGAAGAAGATTCATTATTAGTCATATCTTCTTCTAAATTTGTCTTACAACAGGAAGATTTTCAACATTCTAATCTTGAAATTCATAACAATGATACTTTAGATGCATTTGGAATCAATCCAAATGTTTCTAATAGTAGTGACTATGATACAAATGTTGTTCCTAATCTATTTGAAGATCAGTTGTTGACTGAAGAAATTTTTGTCGAAGACCATACTGTAGATGAGGAAGAAAAACCAGCAGTTGCAAATGTATTTGATGTTGTTTCATATGTGTCTTATGTTCAAAATTATGATTATGATCAAGCAACATATATGCACTCATTTTTTCAATATGATCATGAAGTAGAGGTCCTTGGTTTTCAGAGTTCAGAAAAATTTTCAAATCATCCTTTATTTGATGAGTATGATGATGATCTTGAAGTCCTGGATCCAGATGCTAATGATATGACCAATTCTAACCAGGAAATTCATGAAGGCATTCAGTTCATCTTACATGAGGAGCCAGAACCGGTGTATGATAGCTATGCATTTGAAGGCAGCATGGAAGATGAGGATCAACCTCTTGATTCTCTTGATGATAATGTTGTTTTGAATAATGTTATCCAAGAAGCATATGAGCAGTTTCCAGATGATTTTGATAAAAAAAGTGATCTTCAAATGAATTATGCTCTCATAAATGGAGCAGAAATCATCGAGCAACAATATGGCTTCTTGTAACAACTAGAGATGCAGCACAATTGGCAGGATCCTGTGGTTATCTACATGGAGTTCGTATTTTCACGAGTTCAAAATTTTGCAACATTTGGAATTAAAGAAAATTGCAGCTGTAAATATGGGATTCCCATTCATTTTTTGTTGCAAAAATATCAGTTTTTCTACATTTTCTTATTTACCTGCAAGGAAGAAGACCATCTTGGAAATGAAATCATTTCATGGTTGCATTGGAAATTCGCCTACACATGATCAATATGATTTCAACAAGAAATTATAGTAGAATGGTTGAATAAGCTTGCATCCGAGCAGTTTGTTTTCAGTTTATTGGTAAGTTGTAGATTAGTAATAAAGACTCCATAGCCCAATGGAAGCACTACTCTGAAGTTTTGTGGTTTTAATTTTGGATTACAAATAAAGGGATGGCACAATAAGGAAATAAATTGCAGTGAAAGTTTTTATGATGATCAAGGAGATAAAGGAATTGGTCACCAAGTTCTTAAAGTTTCACCATGAAACATTATCCCTAGAAGGATCAAGTGTTAGTCCTTGGTTTTACAATGACTATTGAAGATTCTTTTACCTGCCCTCTCCTTTCCCAGCTTTACCTTATACTCTATTTTCTTCTTCTGTAGTTTTAAAAGTGTTCTTGGATTATTCTTTTTTAGTGTTTTTAACATGCATTAGTACGATTAAGCTTAGAATTAGACTTCTAGTATATTTCCATCAAGTCATAAGTCCTTTCCCTCGTTTCAAATTTGAAATTCTGCTAAAAGGAAAAGGCGCTACAAGAATAGTGTTATTGTTGTAGCACTAGGAGTAAGTATAGTTTTATATGTGCCATATTCCCGAGATTGTGTCCAACCACCCGAAATAATTCCTAGAAGATCTACATATCTTTTATGATTTATATTAGGTTATGTTTTTCAGTGAGGAAACTCATTCAAATGGATCAGGTTGTACTTGCTAGACTGATATCAAATCATAGTTTCTCGATTATGATTTTCTATGTATGAAGTCATGATTTATCTATTTTGGTATGCATATCGGTCCATGCATGCTCTGCAGGTGAAAGAAATCTTCTACAGCTCCTAGACTTTGACAGCTTCCAAATACTAAAACATTCTCAGTAGCAACAACATGCAGGCTACCAATATACGGGGAGAGGTAGTGGAAGAAAGAAACATTACCAGTTGAGTTAGTAAACCCGTTTTTGACCCCGGGACGTGAAAACCCTAATTGGAGACAAGGTATCCCACACAACTGGATGAGAAAGGAATGGAAAGCTTCCCTTGTGATCATTCACAAGAAGACAGTTGAAAAGAAAGGTGGCACTTGGAGGGTTTTCTCATTGAAAGAGTTGCATTCAGCTACAAACAATTTCAGTTGTGATAATAAAATTAGAGAAGGTGCCTTTGGTAGTGTCTATTGGGGTCAAATTTGGGATGGTTTACTATTGTTTTCAAGAGATTAAAGGTGTGGAGTACCAAATCTTAAATGGAGTTTGCAGTGGAAGTAGAAATTCTTGGTCGAGTTAGATGCAAAAATTTACTAAGCTTGTGTGGTTACTGTTCTAAAGGTCAGGAACGTCTTATATTCTATGATTACATGCCCAATATGAGCATACTTTCACATCTCCATGGTCAACATGTTGCATAATTCCTTCTTGATTGGTCTAGGCGAATGAACATAGAAATTGGTTCTGCAGAGGGTCTTTCTTACCTTCACCATCATGCAACGCCTCATATAATTCACAGAGATATTAAAGCAAGCAACGTACTATTAGATTCATACTTTAAATCTCAAGTTGTTGATTTTAGATTTGCAAAACTCATTCCTAAAGGAGAAACACATGTTACCACAGGAGTGAAGGGAACACTAGGTTATCTTGCACTTGTATATGTTATGTGGGGAAAAGCTTTTGAAAATTGTGATGTTTACAGCTTTGGAATACTATTGCTTGAACTTGTAAGTGGTAATAAACCAGTAAATAAGATGGACTCAAACACAAAGCATACGATTGTTGACTGGGCACTTCCATTAGTTTTACAAGGAAAATATGATCAACTAGCTTATCCAAAGTTCCATGGAAAATACAGTAAAGAGGAATTAAAGAAAATAGTTCATGTCACCATTATGTGTGCTCAAAATGCCCCTGAGAAGAGACCAATGATGTTGTAGGTAGTGGACTTCCTCACAGGCGAGCCAAAAGACCATCCAAATAGAAAAAAACAGTCTACTCAAAAATGGTTGCAAAAAGTAAGAAGAAGACACTATGGAGGAAGAAAAAGGACAGTCCCTTGTATCCTCTTCACACAGGTTGAAATATGTCAAATTATAACCTAAATTTCAAACGAAAAAACATGATAAAGAAGAAAGACAGAAATCAAATACAAGAAATACTATGTTTTTTTTCCATGTTTTAGTCTTTATCTTCAAGAGCGGTTTCTGAAACGATCGAGACGATTTCTTTAAAACCAAAATAAGTTTTTGTTGGGAACGGGCCCCCTTCACAAAAACCTCTCTCGGTTTTTACATAGCTATCATAGTTTAAGAGATTCAAATATATATTTGAGGCCTATTTTTCAGATATTTCATAATAAATGATTTCTTGTTTTAGTGACCAATTTTGGGCAAGGTTTAAAAGTAGTTGGAGATTAATTTTTGGAAACCAAAAGAGGTTTTTGTTGGGAATGGGCCACTTCACAAAAACCTCTCTCGGATTTTACACATCTATCACTATTTGGGAGATACAAAAGAGATTGTTGGACCCTATTTTTCAGGAATTTGCCAGATTTATTTTCCTAAAAAAATCTCATGGACAACAATTGATAACCCACCTTATCAATTCGACTTGGAGATCAGATATGATCTCCTCCTTGATTATTTGAAAAAAGAAACTAAATATATGAGGAGGTTTTCAAATCCATTTCTTTTGGATCTTGATAAATATGTATTATTTCTATATAAACAGGGTAGAAGGAGAAGTAAAGGGGTGGATTGGTTGGGAACCATTAGCCAATTTTGAGAAGACATTGTAAAGAAAAGAACTATTTCATATTGATACTAAATGGAAAAGGCTTTTTGATGGTCAGATTTCTATTCTTGTCTATATTTCTATCTTTTTCTTACTTGAATACATGTTAATCGTGTGCTAAGCATTTGATTGTTTTTTGTCTGTGAGTAAGTCGATGGAAATTATGTTGTTTGCTTGTTCATAATCAAATTTGTTTACAAGTACATGTCGTTTTTCTCTTGAATGATATTTGAGATTAAAAGTTTCATATGTGAGTGGACAAATTGAAAGCTTGCATACTTCTTTATCTTTCTTATTCCTTTTCCATCTAATTATTGAAATGACTAACATTTACTAAGTCCGTGAGATGTGATATTCTCTTACTTATTTGAGATTGATACGTTGCATTGTATTTGACCCAACCTTTCAAACCATCTCAAAAACTCATTATAAATCTTATTCATAAAACCATTCCAATAACTTGATGATGCCCTAGCTTACCCTCTCACAGTTAAGTGCAACTTTAGGGACTAACACCTCCTATGTCTTCTATTGTTTTCTCTTCCTAAATATTGTGGAAAGTCCTCATCCTTTCTCCCTTTTGATGGTAGTCATTATACAAGTGATTTCCCTCACATCCCCAACACTTCATCGCCTATTGTCTTGGCCTTGTCCCAAATGAGTCTGCCATCCTAGGTTCATTTTGGGCTAACTGTCCTTGTTGATTTACTTGGGAGTTATTTTCGGAAAAGGGTGGCTTAAAACCTTTATGCATTTGCTCATTTTTACCTTTCATTATGTCATTCCAAGATTTTAGGAAAATGGTTCATCCTCTGCTCTACTCATAAAGATGTTTTTCTCTCCTTATGGCCTCCTCCAAAATCATGGGGTGATCATATTGTATCTTGTCACTATAGAAGGAGGGTAACCCACTCAAAAATCTTTGGATTTTGACCTTCTCATATTTTATGAAGCCAACATACTTCAACAATTCAAAGAATCTATTCTCATAGTCATCCATAATTGTCATGCTTCCCAACTTGAGTTCAAAGAACTCCTTCATCTTCCTTTCATAATAATACTCTAACAAATATTTCTCTTGGAAATATCCTTTGAAATTCCTCCATGAGACCTTTTTCTCATCAAGGTGCTTCACTTGCTTAAGTCGATCCCACCACATGGCTACATTTCATTGCAAATGGTAGGTTGCAATTCCAGTTTCCACCCTGGAGGAGTAATCATGCAAGTAGAAATATTTTTTCATTTTCAATAGCCATGCTTCAACCTCTTCTCTCGTTCTATGCTCAACATTAAAAGTTGGTGGCTTGATTTTCCTGAGTTCACTTTGCAAAATATTTGACTCGGGCCTTCGCCTCTGCCTCCTGATAGGAGACACACTTGAGATACTCCCTGGCCTTGAATTTGCACGATCTCTCCTAGTGGATTGCTCTAGGAAATGATGTTGTATGCTCATACTTCTTGACTTCCTGTCATTCTCATGATCATCCCTTCTGCTATGGGATCTGGATGTTGCCACTTGTCTAGCACTAGTTGATTGCTTTGTGTCAGAGTCTTTGTTAGCTTTCCTCTACAGCATATTTAGACTCTGAAGTATCTCTTCCTAAGATTTCATGATCCTTTCCTTATTTTTCCTATAGCTCTGCACTTCTCTCTATAGGATTCTCATAGTTACAGGCTCCTACATGTCTCTTCTTCCATTAGACTTTGTCTCAACATTTCACATGCTAACATGCAGACCTCTAACCTCCTCCTCTTTGCTATAAGATCCCTGGGAATATTCCATAACTTTAGTCATCATATAAGAACCAAAATTGTTTTATTGTACCTCTAATTCTGCAGGAAATGTGCATGTAATTAGAACATGCATACTATAAAACATTTCATTAATTAGATTATAGGTTATTTTTCATCTCAATTCATGAAGAACATGATGCACTAAGTCAAAATTTGATTCTTTTGACACATTCCTCTGTTAAACAATTCCCCGATTGTTGTACTCATGCATCATTCTGAGTTCTTAATGAAAAATTACAACCTTCTCAAGTTTCAACTTCCACTCATTGCTTTGATTTTAATGGTGAAAAATTATTTTATTATTTTATGAGAAATTGTAGTGCTCAATTCAAAATTTTGGGTTGATGGATGGCTTCTCTTCCTCAAGAACTTTCCATTTACTACTAATTTTCCCAAATCCGAGCTTCGAGCTAAAAGTTATGGTTTGTGGAAGTTTAAATTGTTTCTCATTTTTACCCCTTACTGCTACATGTGTATTTTCTTCCATCCTGTACAATTTCAAGTACCGAGATTTCCACAATCTCCTCTCCTTATGGTCTATTGGATTTCCACATGCTCCTCTTGTGCCCCAAATGGACCTCTAAGAAAGGATTTATTCCCTCTTGAAGTAAATTAGTGTTGAAAATGTACCCAACATTGTTTCGATTGTAACTTCTTCATACTAGCTCCGATTTGCGCTCGGAATAGCTCGTTGGAAAAATCTCACTGAGCTCTTTCATTTTAAGCAGTAAAGACTCTATATATTGATGGTACACATAGTTCTCTCGATTTTGACTACATAAAAATATTGTTTATGCCCTCAAAATGCCCCTACAAGTTGATGACCTTCAAAATTATGAAAATTTTGCGGAAAATAATTGATTTACCACTGTAACAGTCTGTAAAATTTGAGTTGTTGATCTTGAAATCGGGAATAATCTCAGTCGTCGATCCCCTAAACTTTTTTAAGACCACAGATGAATATCAACAGTTGATTTCCACTCGAAAGAAATCTAGATCGTCCAATCCCCACATCCAAAACTCTATCGACGATCGACGATTCTGTTTGGCAAATGAATCACTTCGCCAAATTCGTCGACCCAATCATCAACGATTTGTTGTTTCCCTTGGATGAGCCAAACACTTCATCGATTTCATCAACCCGATCATTGGCGGTCGATGTTTTCTCTTGGTCAAGTGAAACACTTTGTTAATTTCGTCGACCTAACCATCAACGATCGACAATTTCCTTTGGACGAATGAAACTTTGCACCAAATTCATCGACCCAGCCATCTACGATCAGTGATTTCTCTTGGTGATGTGGCAACCTGGCTGATGTGGCATGACACATGGATGTTGATATGGCATGATACATGGATGTTGATATGGCATGACACGTGGATGTTGATATGGCATGATACATGGATGTTGATATGCCATGACATGTGGATGTTGACGTGGAAACCTGACCAATATGGCACGACACGTGGGTGTTGATGTGGCATGACACGTGGATGCTAACATGGCATGACATATCATCCTCTCCTTTCCCTTCATCAACGATCAAAAATTTATTTTGGACAAACCAAACACTTCATCGATTATGCCAACCTGACCGTCGACAATTGACAATTTTTCTTGGTTAAACGAAACACTTTGTTGATTTCGCCGACTCGACCATCAGCGATCAATAATTTCTCTTGGTCGAACAAAACACTTAGCCGATTTCGTCGAACCAACCATCAACAATTGGAAATTTCTCTTGGTTAGACGAAACACTTCACCGATTTTTTGACCCGACCATCGGCGATCAACAATTTCTCTTCGCAAACTAATATTTACTCATGAATTTCGTTGAACTGTGACACTTAGAATTTTTTCGACCTAAATTGAGGATGAATCTAGGCCGTCGATCTCCAAGTCAAAAACGATCTTGACCATTGATCCACCATACTTCGCCCAACTATGTCGATGAGTCTCGACCGTCGATCTACTCCACTTTTGCAAACTCTAAAAAGAAATCTCGATCGTCAATTTGCTCCCTTTTTCCAAATTGCGAAAATGGATCTTGACCGTCGATTTTCTCCATTTTTCCAACTTCGAAAAAATTACAAGTTTTTTATCAATCTGTGATGAATCTGGGTCATTGATGTCAAAATAAAACGTGATCTTGACCGTAGATCCATTAAACTCTCCCAACTTCTTCAACCACCATTAAAACATAAATTTTCGACCTTCCAAGTCGAACTTAACTCTGGGACATGTAGATTGATGCCCTTAATCCTCTCTTCAACTATGTTGGGGCATTTTAAACTTGAATCTACTAATAAATTTGGGGGATTTCACTCTATTTTCACCATTATCCCCAATTTGTCACAGGTGAACTTTGTAACAGTGAATTTCTACCAAATTCACACGGATCTTGGCCTATACAAGCTCAGTGTCGAACCTTGGGATATGATGCCAATATGTAACGTACCCCAACCTAGTTGAGACCCATTACATGTGGAATATTCATAAATTAAAAAAAATTGCAACATATCCTATATCTTACCAGCTACAGGAAAACGCATGGATTTAACCAATTGTTGATACCATTAATTTAAAGAAGCTACAACATGTTAAACTAACATGAATGCAGCTAATAATTTCATCACATCAACATATAATTCATTTTCATACACAGAGTTAATACACAGTAGTTAAAACCCATAGTACCACACAAAAAATAGATAAAAAGCGTATCTTTTAAAATGATTATGCAACTAGCTACTTGGGACAGACGTTCCACCCAACCATAGACTTGTTGTTTCAAATCTCAACAATAGGTCACCCACGAGCTAGGGCTAAAAATCCACAAAATAGGGTGTCTCTCACTATCTACTCAGCTCAGATAATCTCACAACTCACTAGCATTCTCCTACATCTATCATGAATTTCCTCTAGCTCTCTTTCTCTAGACTTATCCAACCCAAGGAATGTACCCCTTCACTACTCTTAGTGTATCGGATGTCTCATTTGTTTATCAGGAATTCTCTGGGATAAGTAACCAGGAATCTCACTACTGAGAAACTCAAGGGAGCTCACTGCTAGGAAAACTACCAGGAAATAACAACAAGTTTGTTGTTCTATTGCAACTCTCATAGGAGTTCACTCTTCAAGCCTGACAACTTGGTTCTTCAACAAGCTTGACAACATGTTTCTTCAATCTTCGACTCCACAAATTCTCCAAAATTCACCCTCCATTATTGCTCCAACTCCGTTACTCTCCTCTGTTGTTTTCTCTCATTTCCCATGCAAAAACATGACTATCTAAAATTGTCCCCTTCACCATACAAATTTCCTCCCTTTTGCTTGTTTGCTTGACTTACCCTCTTCCGTAAGATGATTGTACTTCATCTCCATGCTCCCAATAACTATGGGATGTGACTCCTCACACCCACCCTCTTACATGCATTCAATGATTAGCTTTGGGAAGACTCAACAATAGAATAGAAGGTTCACTCAAAACATTAAAATCAAGAAAGATATTTGGGAATTAAACTCACGAATAAAAAAACTCATTTTCAGACCCCTCCTCTCTTGTGGATTAATCAACCTCCATCTCTATCCATATCCCTCAATAGCTGGCATCACAATTTACTTATTAAAATTCAGAAATACAATTCACATATACATCACTTGGCCACTGTTAGGACCACACAATGTACCTTTTTGCCTATACTTTTTGCCACTATTATACTCTTGATCGCCCATATTTAAACTCATACTATCACTTTATCTGATCATTCCAAAGGTATACAACGTCCCTTCTCATTACTATATGTTGAATCTGTTTTGCATAATATTTTACATCACTCTTGTACTTAACCATTGATTAGAAATGTATAAGTGTTCAAACTGCAGATTAGCATTTAAAGCTTGTTGCTGAAACACAGAGTTGTTACACCATCCAAGGTCACAGATGCTGAAACACAGAGTTGTTACACAGTCCAGAGTCGCAGATGCTGAAACACAGAGCCATTACACAGTCCAGAGCTGCAGATGCTGAAACACAGAAACTGCCAGGACCGACGATGTTGAAACACAGAGGAAACCGCCAGGACCAACGATGTTGAAACACAAAGGAAGTCGTTACAGTCAGCGGTCAACAAGCACCAACCGTCGCACCTACATAAGAATGATGACACAGTCAAGAGCGCAATTCACGTGGCTGAAATAGCCTGTGAATTGCGATGCTGAAACAACAATCAGCAGTAATGAGAAGAAGTTGTTACTCCAGCCATAACAGCAATACCTCATTCAGCACCTGTAATAGTATTCTGTTGTGTGGGACTAGGACATCCTATTCTGGTTTAGAAAGTAGATCCAACTAAAGATAGGACTCAGATAAACACTGTAATTTTTTATCAATTGTATCGAAGGGGTTCCCTCTTTAAATAAGAGGAAATCATCATTCGAGGGATCCAAGTTTTAGGTATTGAGAAAGCTTCAGAGAGAGGGACGTACTTCAATTCCAGATTGTAATGTGATATATTGATAGATAAATAGAAAACTGTTTTGATCATCCGTCTCTAAGCTTTTTCGTCTCAGGGGAATCTTGTGAGAAGGGAGGGCCCACCTTCTTCACAAGATTCACCCGTTAGTTTTAGAAGTGTGTTAGTACAATCTCTGTTTATGCTTTGATTAACTTTTGTTTGCTGAAACAGTACTTTTACGAATTCCGCTTTGCCGAAACACTACTGAACTCTGTCTTAGTTTATTGAATGAAATTCGTAATTCTTTTTATTAGCAATCTTGTGTGATAATTTTATGAGACTAGCCAGAGATTGGGTTAAGGGTTCCTGCTCAGAAAGGAAGGAATCAGGATGTACAGTTCTCTGTAGATTTCGATTATTTCTGCAAGTGTGCTAGCCAGAGATTGGGTCAAGGGTTCCTACTCAGAAAGGAAGGGATCAGAATATCCTGTTCTCTGTAGATTTCAATTACTTCTGCAAAGTGTGCTAGCCAGAGACTGGGTTAAGGGTTCCTGCTCAGAGAGGAAGGGATCAAAATATCCTGTTCTCTTTAGAATTCAATTAATTCTACAAGTGTGCTAGCCAGATACTGGGTTAAGGGTTCCTGCTCAGAGAGGAAGGGGTCAGAATATCCTGTTCTCTGTAGATTTCAATTACTTCTGCAAGTGTGCTAGCCAGAAACTGGGTTAAGGGTTCCTGCTCAGAAAGGAAGGAATCAGGAGACTCTGTTCTCTGTAGATCTCAGTCATTTTTCACAGTGTGCTAATCAGGGATAGGGCTTAAGGTTCCTGCTTAGAAATGAAGGAATTAGATGGCCATGTTCTCTGCTAGATAGATTTATCTTTCTCTGCATTACTGTTTTCATGAAAGAGTGTCAATCAGAAACAAAGTACTGAAGTCTCTGTTGAAAATAAGGGTCATGTTCTCTGGTTGCAGAATAGTTGTTCTTTCCTGTTGCAAGTGTTATTTTAATGTAATCTAGGATTCTTTAGATTAATCTTTAAGATCTGCAATAGGTAGGCTGCTTTCCTGTGATTTAAATCAAAACTTCAGTTCATTCAAGGCAAGTGTGATTAGTATAGTTTCTCTTACTACAACTCTAAGTTGCTTTTGGAATTGAGCATATATAGTGCGTGGTTATCTTTGAAATAAATAGACTTCCCTGGGTTGACAATTTATGTTTCACTTGGTTGTTTGAATCAATTAAGAAATTATAGTGACCAACATTTTGGCACCGTTGCCGGGGAAGATAGCTATAGATTTCAAAAGCACTTATGATTTTTTTTAGATAAAAAGATTGCATGAAAGACCCCAAAGACACTAACCCTACAAGTGGCAAGGGAAAAGGAAAAGGAGGAAGAAAGACTTACATTGACGAGATTTTATCAAAGTCTGAATCTGCTGCTCAACGACCAAACTTTCGAAAACAAAACTCCCAGCCTTCATTTCAAGCAATTTTTGGAACAGGGAAAGAAGTTTGGAGTCCTGAGACAATCCAGAAGCCAGTAGGAGACATCGAAGACAGAGCAAGTGTAGCAGGGGAGAAGACAGAGGAAAACATGGATGAGTACAATGAAGAATTGCATCATGAAGAACAGGCAGGTCCTGAAGGAGAGGTAAAAGATGAAAACTCTTTCTCTACATTAAGATTTCCTATTGGCGATCTCCCTAGAGGAGCAGCCCCCATGAAAAACATTCCACTCTCAGCATTGCCCAATTTTCATGGTTTATCTTCGGAGGATCCTGATGAATTTCTGTTTGAGTTTGATATATTATGCAGAAGTTATGATTACATTTATAATGCTCAAAAACTAAAGTTATATCCAGCAACACTAAAAGGGAATGCACTAAGATGGTTTATGAGTCTTGGAGGCCATGTAATCACAACATGGGACCAAATGAAACAGAAATTCCTGAACAAATACCAGGACTACTGT
>JZKD02S1811833.1:63020-85452 GCA_000966675.3 Picea glauca | reverse complement strand
TTAGTCAGGGTTTTATGAAAGAAGTAAGGCATGTTTATGTGTTCCCTGTCAGTGAAATGGTTCAGCAGTTTAAAATGGTAATACATTACCCTGTTGTAGCACCCCTCACAGGTGAAACTTTGACAGAGATTAGTTTCCGATCTTACATGATAAACCGACCAGGTTTCCTTGACTCTGGATTCTTGTTGAACTCGGAGACACTTTGACAATCGCCATAGAACGTGGGATCAGGATTTTGAAAATATGCTTTGCTGATAAAATCGCGGGCTTGTGATCGTCTTTAGCGATATTCGGGATTCATTATAACTCATCGCATTTTCAGATGAAGGAATAACCTGGTAATGATGGTTGTCGTACTTGCCACTGAAATGGAGGGTAACTCCGTGCAATCATACCTGCCAATCACCGCCCTACATGGATTTGAAATGATCACGGTAGTGGATAAGACACCGGTGCTTCGAACCTTTTGGACGGAGGCCACGAATGTGCATCATCTCCCACATGATAAGCTTTCGACGGTTGTATTTCTCATCATTGCACTGATTTTTGACATCTGGCTCATGCGAAAGCACGAGCTTTCGTTTTTCACGTTCAAACACTTTCGGCAGTTACTTGTCTTCTGCTTCGACCCCTTATCTGACGAAAATGAAAACTTTCGGTGGTTAATGAGCACTGTGGAGGCTCGCCTAAACCACCGAAACCTGATATTTTTCCATTTTCTTGACCGAACCAAAATCAACATTGCTTTTGAGATTATTAGAGAAAGACAGATTCTCTAACTTATTTACAGAAATTTAGAAATCAAATTTTAAAACTCAACCTATCATCTAGAAACTGAAATGAAATCCACCGATTTACTTGAGGAGTTAACACTGGCTCCTATTGGGGATGAATACCTCCCTGTGAGGTTTCAAGAACCATAGAATCAATGCCTTTACTGGAAAAGAACCTAAAAACTAAACTATCTGCTAGTGTTTCCATTGGGCATGGAGTTATTGAAAGAAAATAAAAACTAAGAATATCAATACAATGTCTAGGCTTTACAGCCTTAGACGAAATAAAGTTTTAGAAATCGCCTGTTTACCGGGCCACTAAACACTTCCTCACCCTCCAGATTCTGCAGAATGAAAGTGTTATTGTTTTAAACCTGAGTGATCATAAAAGGGCATGTCCACAAGGAATTGAACTTGTCATGCTTGCCTTTCTCCTGTCGAAGAGCATCCCACTTCAGAACCCAGTCACCGATCTGAAAAATGTCCACCTTTTCCTTTCTGTCACATGTCTTTTTGACCTACATCTGATGTGCTTCTGATCTATCCACTAGTTGTTCCCGAGCTTTTTTCAATTCAACCAAATCCAGCATCCTTCTTACCATGTCATTTTGCTCAGTCTTCTCTTCCTGAAAGAACTTAGCCACAGGCAACACTAATTGAACAGGAAAGATAGCATCAGTCCCATAAACCAACTTGAATGGGGAAGTTCCTATAGATTTTTTAATGGTTACTCTGTCTGCCCATAGAGAAAATTTCAATTTGGAATCCCAATTCTTTTTATTTTCTTCTAACAATTTTCTTATAATTTTGATCATGCTCTTATTTGACGATTCCACCAAGCCATTACCTTGAGGATAGTAGGGAGTAGAGTGTACCAGCTGGATTCCCATTGACTCGCACATGTCTACCAATGCTTCTTCTTTAAACACTGTTGCATTATCTGCCACCAGCCTCTTGGGACATCCAAATCTGCTCAAAATATTTTCATAGAGAAATTTCATGACTACCTGATGTGTAGCATTCTGCATGGGGATCGCCTCTATACACTTTGTGAAGTAATCGGTGGCTACCAAAATTCACTTGTGATGGCCACTGGATGAAGGATTTATTTCACCGATAAAATCTAAACCCCACTGCTGGAAAGGGCCATTTACCATAATAGGCCTCAGGGGTAAAGATTTCAGTTGTTGCTTACCTGTGAATCTTTGGCATTTGTCACAAGATTTGACGAATGCGCACACATCTGCGAAGAGGAAAGGCCAATAATATCCGGCCCTCAGGATCTTATGGGCAGTAGTCTTCCAATAATGATGACCACTACAGACGGCTGAATGAAACTGATGGGTCACTTTGACAGACTCTTATTTATCTAAACACCTGAGAAGAAGACCAGTAGGATCCCTCCAATATAACAGGTTGTTATAAATACAGAATTTGATAGCTCTGAGCTTGAGAGCTCGAGCTTGAGTCAAACTGAGTTCAGGAGGAACTTCAAGCTTTTGCAGAAATTGTATGATGCCAGAATACCATTCACAGGAGGACAAGTGCTCTGCTACTTGCTGACTGTCATGCTTCCCTTTTGCTACCAAATCTGTCTGTGAATTTTCTGAAATTTCTGCTATGAAATTAATATCCAGCAGCTTATGATTTTCCTTCGCTAAAATCTTGGCGAGGCCTTGGCCTTTTACCAGTTTGGTGGGATTTACTTCAATATTGAATTCAATCATCTTTGCGATCCATCTCGCCCTTTTTCCATCGATATCCGGTTGAGTTAAAACATCTTTTACAAAAGACGA
Organism: Picea glauca; assembly: GCA_000966675.3. NCBI lineage: Eukaryota > Viridiplantae > Streptophyta > Pinopsida > Pinales > Pinaceae > Picea > Picea glauca. Next base: position 82,883 of record JZKD02S1811833.1, on the reverse strand, counting down.
AGGAACATATGCGATGACCTTTGAATGAAGGATATAAATTCTGAATGATTTTAAATCTTTATAAGAGCGTAAGATTGTTTCTCGATAAGGTCATACCTTAGTTCTGCATCCCTGAGTGTCTTGCTGAAGAATGCCATGGGATGATCAAAATATTCCTCATCTTTCTGAAGCAAGACTGTTGCCACTGTGTCATAGGAAGCAAAATAAAAGACATAGAAAGTCTTACTATAATCTGGGCTGATCAGAATCGGAGATTCGATGATCACTTGTTTAATATCCTGAAAAGAGTTTCTCGCGTTGTCTGTCCATTTTACCTCAGCCCCTTTTTTCAGCATGCATGTTATATGTTTGACTAATTCGGCAAAATTGGGCACAAACCTTCTGACAAAATTTATCTTACCGAGCAGTGACTGAATGTCCTTCTTTGACCTTGGTAAGGACAGCTTTTGGATTGCCTCCACTCGTGTTGAATCAATCATTACACCTTCGTTTGAGACGATGTGACCCAAGAGCTTACCCTTTCTTAGAGAAAACTGGGATTTCTTGGGATTTAATGATATCCCAAACTGTCTGCACTTTAAGAATACTCTTTTCATATGTTTCAGATGATCCTCATGGTTGCTAGAATACACTGTAATGTCATCAAGGTATATGAGGACAAACTTGTCCTTTTCTCCCACAAATGCAATATCCATGGCCCTTTGGAATGTGGCCCCGACGTTCATTAATCCAAAGGGCATATTGGAGTACATAAAGGTCCCCCAAGGAGTGGTAAACGCAGTCTTCTCCTGATCATCCGGATGGACARCAACCTGATTGTAACCGRAAAATCCATCAAGAAAGGACATGACCTTTGCCCCTGAAATCCTMTGTAACAAGTGTTCCATCTTAGGAAGAGGATAKTTGTCCTWTTTAGAGMATTTGTTCAAGTTTCTRAAATCTACACACAATCTGACCTCACCATTCTTCTTCCTTACGATCACCAGATTGGCAATCCATTTGGAATATCTCAAGGGAACTATGATCTTGGCATCTAGGAGTTTTTTAATTTCTCTCTCAATCACTGGAAACAGAAGAGGACTGACAGGCTTGAGTTTTTGCTTGAACAGAACAATGTCCTTTTCAAGAGGTATCTTATGCTGAATAATGTCGAGATCGTAAGTCTTTAAATCACTATATTTCCAAGCAAACACATCGAAAAATTCCTTCAAAACACTACAGTATTTTGACTTCTCATCAGCAGTCAATTCAGAAGACAAATTAATAAACTTGGGTTGGCTTTTACCTCCTATGTTATGCTCTTGAACAGTTGGATCCTTCTCCTTTTTGTCTGGCTGGTAAGGGACATCATTCTGATCAAACAGCCTTTCCAGGGGTACCAAACCTCGAGGTATGTAATTATTGGGTAGCTGGAAAATATCATGTTGACCCAATTTTTTCCTTAGCTTAGGTTCCTGTGATTCTTCCTCATTAAGATTCTGCTGATCAATGTGCAAATCAGAAAACTCATCTACCACTTGGAGAAACCTGTTGAGTTCCTCATCATTCTCAAAAACTTTCCAATATTTGACATTATCAGGTAAGGAGGGTCGATATTTTACTTGAATCTCATAGTTGAGATTAGGGGGCATGGGAGGAATGAATGTGCTGGCTGAAATAGCAAGAGAATCAGCAAGTTGATTCATACCCCTCGGTATGTATGAAATTTCAAAAACAGAAAAAGAATCACGCAGCTTCCATACCTCGTCTCTGTAAGCTTTTAATCTAATGTGCTTAGCTTGAAAGGTGTTGTTTACCTGTTGTACGATGAGGTCTGCATCTCCAAATACCTTCAAACCTTTTATCCCCATCTCTTTGGATGAATTTAATCCTAACAGCAGAGCCTCATACTTTGCTATGTTATTAGTGGTTCTGAAGTCGAGCTTGAAGGACAAAGATATGGTCTCCTTTGAAGGAGAGATCAGAACTACTCCAGCACCTGTTGAGTCTTTAGTGCTGGCCCCATCGAAGTACATAGTCCAGACTGGAATGTTTTCACTTTCATCTTGTTGTTCAATAGGCTTCACTAGCTGCATAGGAGTTGATTGACCATCATCAATCTGAAGGATGCATGAACCAAAATCCGTATCCACGGCATAGATAGGATGATTGACGAAATTCTTTCCATTGTTGATGATATAAGCCAGCTGGTTTTCCCTGTAAAGTCTCTTCATTTCCCCCCCAAACACTAGAATCGTAGCATAGGACAGATCCATCTGCAATGTGCCTCCTAATCTCTTTCCCCATGATCGAGAAAAAAGAAGCCCAAACTTAGGTGGGATATCAGCAACCACCATGTCCATAACCATGCTCCTCATTGGCAGTTGGGCAAGGTTTATAACCATATCTTTGATGAGGTCGAGACATCTGACCTTTCTAGAGTCAAAGGAGAAAATTTCTTGATATGGTTTGGTGACTTCGAGACCAAGCTCATCCATCACGGCCTTTGGCATAAGGTTATGTGATGCCCCAGAATCAAGCAGACAATTGTGAAGGATTTTGCCATGGACATTTAAAGATATGTAAAATGGTGGACAAGAATCATCACGGTCTTCTATCATGGGCCCTATAGTCACTTTAGGCTTATCATCTTGTAGATTAACAAAATCATCTGACAGAGAGGTCTTAGGCTCAAGAGACTTTAAGATGGCTTCTTTAAAGGCTTCATTCTTCATGAGTTCAGTTAAAGGCATGGGTATCTTAACCTTTTGAATTTCAGATTCAAAATTGAAAGAGAGAGATGTTCTGTCTAAAATCTTTACCTCATTGGAAGGAGCCTTGAGACTGACTTGCTCCTTGGCTGGGGGTTGAACTTTTTTCTTCAATTGTTTTGTAGGAAGGTGGGTCTTTTTTTCAGGCGTGGGAGGTTGCTTGGCATCAACCTCTTTACTCTTTACAGGAGAAGAACTTCTTTGACCTCCACAGGAGCAGCAGTGGGTGTTTTAGGGGCAGCATTCTTCTTTGACCTTAAGTTGTAACCTTTTTTATCATCTGTCAAGTAGATAGCCCCTTCAGCACCTGCCTCTTGAATTTGCTGATCCATTAGAGCTTCTTCATAATCTACCTGTGTTAAGAATGAAGACTCATTCTCATCACCAAAATAGTTTATCTCATCAGCATCCTCAATTTCATCGGGAGATGGTTGTTGCTCTTCATCCAATACTGCATTTTGAAGAGGCGGTCTGATCCTCTTCTCATCAACTAGGTTTCTGTCTCTTTGAAGAATCTGAACTTGTGGGTTATTCCTTCTATAAGGAAAAGCATTTGGATTTCTTGGGGCGAAAGTGTTTGGCTCTTTTGCTCTCGCTGGTTGCTGATTTTGGACCTTTAATTTGGACATTTTGGATGTCATACTTTCGAGCAACTTAGCCATTTTTTCCATTTTACTATTAGAAGAGGAGGAGGGCTCAACAACAGACTTCTTTTTCTCAACCCTTCCTTTGAGCTTCTGTGATGCTGTAATGTTAGACTCAACCTCGAGATCATCATCTTGCATTAAAGCAAGCGTGGTTGATCATCTTTCTCTAAGGATAAGACAGAAATCTGCATCAAAGGCAGCAGAGAATGTGATCTTTGCTGATGCATCGCTTGGTTTAATCTCAGCAGGGATTTTACCAAACATTTTATTGAATCTCTTGATAAAGTCCGAGACTGATTCTCCATCTCCTCTCTTCAAATTTCCAAACTCATAAATGTAGTATAACAGATCTCTTCTTTCTCCCCAATGCTTCAAGAATACTTCATCTAGTTGTTCAATACCAGTGATTGAATTTGTTGGTAGTTCTTTGAACCACTTTCGGGCTTGGCCATACAAACTCTGAACGAAGACTCTAGTCCACACATCTTCTTCTGAAATATTTATGTTTTCTGCATAAGCATAAAATGCTTTAATGTGTTCTTCAGTTGTATACTCCCTTGCTCCTGTAAACTTCGGCATATATTTCTAGTAGTCACCTGTTGGCATGGCAGACAGGGGGTTTGGCAAGACAAGTGGGGCATATCTGTTTGCCAAGATCTGTTCCATCCTGGTCAAAGGGGAAGACATGACACTCTTGGTGGTTGATACAGACGAGGAACTTGTAGGAGATGATGGAGGAGATGAGTAACTCGTAGGAGATGATGGAGAAGATGCGTTGCCTGAGTTAGAATAGAATGGTGGCCTTACTTCACCCTGAGCAGAAGGTTCGGAGACCGGTGAAAAATAAGAGGCTTTATAAAACTGACCAAGCAATGAGGCTAGATTCTCTTCACCCTTAGAGGACAGATCATGGAGAATTTCTTCAAGGAAAGACATATTAGTGTAAGTATGTAAAACACCTTTTGAAGGTTTTATAGGTGATGAATCAAAAGACGATGAAGAGGAATTTTCTTTCTGTTGGGAGGATTCAGTATTCAGTTCTTTAGGATGGGATGAAATGTCAATCTCAAGGACAAAATCAGTAATATTAGAAGAAAATGAAGGTTCTTCTACCTTAGAAACTTGAGATGATTTTTTTATTTTCTGGGAATCTTGAATTTCAGCAGGGGATTCAATCAAATTCTTATTAGATATGGAAGGATGAGTATCAGTTGGAATACCTGAATCAATTGTGCTTGCAGATCTAGAAGCCTGTCTTTGCAAAGCTTTGCCCTTGCTGATGATCTTCTCTGGATCAGGAACTGATGTTGTCAATGGGCCTTCTGGGTTTTCCCTGGTGTGAGCTCTTTTTGGAGCCACTTCATTTCAATGGAGTCGCCAGATAGAAAATGTACAGCCTGATAGTGTCTACTTCTTGTCTATCATCAAGAATTAGATCTATGTCGTCTCCCAGAAAAGATGAGATTCGATCTCCTCTCCCTGGCAACGGAGCCAATTTGTTATCACTCCAGGAAACTCTCCTAGGCTATAAGTCGGAGATGCCTGGTAACTAACTCTTTTTGGAAATATTTTCTTAATATTTGATGTGGTTTTTGGATCAAGATGAATATCTAGGGACTAAACTGTGTGTTCAAGACTGTCTAGAAATATAAAATCTCACAAGGCCTTCTAATAATGCAATCAGACAGGGTTTGATTAAATGGGGAAGAAAACAACTATTGAACCAGATTATACTTTATACAAATAAGCACAATGGGTTTAATAACCAAGAAAATAACTTATGATTATCAACTAAAACAATCAACCAGTGAGATAACAGTCACTTTCATATTGAATGAGCATCAATAAAGAACTTTCACTCATAAGCTATCAGAAAACAAAGGAGAAAATCTGACAACACAACTGAAGGAAGCTTGCAATTTTTTATATAATAAGAATAGGTCTTTTGATTATAGTAGAAGCATGGTAGAACCCAAAATCGAACCCTTAGTTCCTCTTCTATTCTAATATTTATAGCATTACAAAACAGTTCTAAGATCCTGAAAACATGGATCAAATTAACTAAAAATAGCAAGTCAAAATCTGTTGCAAAATAAGTGGGATGCTTCCTCAAAATGAGGTCAATCCCTGATTTCTCTCTGTTGATTGTTGGTGCAGTGTAGAACAGCCTTCCAAGGCTACATGATGACTTTCAAATAGAGACTAGGTCGAATTTGYTGATGTGGCCAGGTGTCCTGCTTTCTGTCTTAATTAAAACATGTCCATAACCTTTGAAATAACTCCTTTCTTCATAATATGTCAAAAATAACTGTTTTGTTGGACTTGATAATTCATTAGACATTCATTGGAAAAGATCCTGAATCTTTTCATATCAAAAATCCTTGACCTGTGTAAAAACTCATTCAATTCTAGACACACAGGCTTTCGGTGGTTGTCTGGGAAGATTTCTAGGTGAGTTATCCACCGAAAGCGCCTCTTTTCAGTGGTTAATGAGCACATCGTAGGCTCACCTAAACCACCAAAAGTTAAACTTTGAAGAAGTTCCAAAATTGCAAAAATGTTTATCCTGAACCCTCTTTTAATACTCAAACTTTCTTAGATGTTGCAGCCCTGGTTCGTGCAAACCTACGAACTTGTGTTGATTGTGTAGGGAGTTCTGGTACATCTATAATTGTTGTGGCTAAATTAGCCAAAGTATCCAGTCTATTATGTTCCTCTTTGGGTGCTTCAAACTTCTTTAACTTGAGCCTCAGAATCCTGAGCTTCCTGTAGAGTTTCATATTTTCTCTGATCAAATATTTGTTTCTATCTTTGATTTTATCATGTTTTTCTCTAAGAGTTTGATTCTCTTTGAATAGTTCAGCATTTCTCTCAGTGAGGTCTGTGTTTTCTTGTTTGATTACCCTCTCCAGGACTTCCATCTCATAAATCTCTCTTAGGAGCTTATTGATCTTCTTTGTCTTACCTTTCTTAGGTTTGCTGGAGGAGGCTTCTGCTTCTGGTTTCCTGTGGGTCTTTGGAGGATTTAATGGAGGTAGATTTATCTTCAATTTTGCATCCTGTTTGATCTGCAAATTGTCCTATGTTTTTGACATCTCCTGCTCTGAATCAGAGTCACTATAAGGTAGATTGAGAAGGTTTTTTCCTGTGACAGGGTTTTTATCTTCAAACTGTAGTTTCCTCTTGATTCCTCCCTTCTTGTTGGGTGATGTTTTTATAGAATCTCTGGGCATGGAGAYTCCTTTCCTCCTCCTGTGACTACTCTTGGGAGTAGGATCTTTTTTGCTTCTAGCCTTCCTAGCTTTTATCTCTGGAGGTCTTTCTGTCTGAAACTCATTCCAAAACAAGAAGAAACCCCACTCAATTTGTTTCCTCTATAGAGCTTCTTTCAAAATAAGGGTAATCAGCCCCTGATGTGATAACCTGCTTACAACTTTAGCAGGCTGGGCTTTCACCTGTCTTGCCATATTAGTCAGGGTTTTATGAAAGAAGTAAGGCATGTTTATGTGTTCCCTGACAGTGAAATGGTTCAATAGTTTAAAATGGTAATACATTACCCTATTGTAGCGCCCCTCATAGGTGATATATACCAAAATTGCCCTCAGCAGGAACTACCATTTTGATTCCAGATATGACATGGGAATGTCCTTGTTCCAGGTCAAATATTTATGCGCTGGTAACAGATACGACCTGAACTCAACATTTGAAGGTGAGGAGGTTTTAAACCAACATTCTCTCATTCTGGATAACCCTGTGTATTCGACAATAGCTGTTTCATCTCTATTAAACTCCTCCCTGCCTATTTTAGCCATCCTTCCATCATAGGAGAGGGAAAATTCTTCAACCACTTGTTGGTGAAAGGTTGTCAATTTTTCATAGTATGTGAAAACTCCAGCCTGTTTAAAATACTCTGCAACCTCTGGATGAGTTTCAAAATATCACATGCCATCTACTTCGGATCTCAAAGCAGGACTTGCTTTTGACATGACTCGATATCGACTAGACCTGAAACTGTGGGAATCAAAATATTTGGGAGGCAATGGCTCTGGGAACTAGGAATACAGTCGATACCACTTATGAGAAACCAGTGAAATCGGGTGACAACAGAATAGGATTAATGAATTCAATAAAACTCTGCTCCATTTTTGAACGACACTTTTAGCTGAGGAATGTCGAAACTTCAGATATTCGGAGGCAATTGTATTTCTAAAACTTTGACAAATATTAGTTTCCGATCTTACCTGATAACCCGACCAGGTTTCCTTGACTCCGGATGCTTGCTGAACTCGGAGACACTTCGACAATCTCCAGAGAACGCGGGATTAGGATTTTGAAAATATGCGTTGCTGATAAAATCGTGGGCTTGTGATCGTCTTCAGCGATATTCGGGACTCATTATAACTCATCGAGTTTTCAGATGAAGGAATAACCTGGTAATGATGGTTGTCGTACTTGCCACTGAAATGGAGGGTAACTCCGTGCAATCATACCTGCCAATCACCGCCCTGCGTGGATCTGAAATGATCATGGCAGTGGATAAGACACCGGTGCTTCGAACCTTTCGGACGGAGGCCACGAATGTGCATCATCTCCCGCATGATAAGCTTTCGACGGTTGTATTTCTCATCATTGCGCTGATTTTTGACATCTGGCTCGTGCGAAAGCATGAGCTTTCATTTTTCACGTTCAAACACTTTCGGATAAAGCATGCTTCTACCATTCAAACGTATGATTTTTTTCCTATCACTGTCCCATTTCCTCGTCTTTTGTTTGCACAATGCGACCTATGACTATGTTCCCTATGAATTGTAAAGAAATAATTTCTTGACGACATCAATTTATGAATCTGTTGATGTATATATTCACAAAATCAAACCAACATATAGTACGTATGAGATCAAAATATACATTATGAAGTTCAGTGTGAATAGTTATTGTGTAGAAATTTGACAAACGATAAGTCACTTACTCTTTATCAAGCACCTTTTTCCATTCATTTGGAGGATCCCCTTCTCTTTTGTATTCATCCCTTTCATCGTCCTAAATAATTTCACCTAGTGTGTTGTCGATCTGATTGAACTACTCACTTGAATAATAGAAAGACTCATATGATATGTGCCCCTTTTCCATAGACCCCTCGGGTTTTTCCCTTTGTCGAACAAATATTTTCAATTTCTTCATCTACTTCTATAAGAAGAACATCAAATGATAGGAGACCACTCTAACTAATTCAACCTCATGTACTAGGTGAATAAGAATATGAACGTGGAAGTCCATGAAAATCATTCACAACTCCTTCTCAAACATACAAACAATCTTAGATATCACTTGATGCCACATTGGAATGATAGCCATATGAATCTCCCTCGATGTGATCCAATGTACAAATGCAGATAATTTAGATATGGTATGTCATAGGTCCTAGGGGAAGTCATGGTTCACACACCTATGCACGAGTAGAGGATAATGACACTACAAAGTAAACACATAAAAAATAATTATGTTTTATCCCATGGCATAAAAATTAAAACAAATAATAAAATCATGTTTTTGACATGTGTACTCTTAGAAGGTTCAAATGGTCATGTGATTTCAACCCCAACAAATGGTCTTCCACAGTGAATATGCATCGTAGTAAAGACCCATATAAATAAGACACCTTCACACCCAATATAACTTCATTTTCCAAAGAAAGATCATATGTCTTCAAAATCCATGGGATATCACGTTCTTTGAAAGACCAAGAGGGACCAGCTTCTCTTCTACTTTCTTGTCTTAGCCAATGTTTCTTTTTAGTTTTTGAAGAAATAAGATCAAAATTAACTATCAATGTGTCACTTTCTTTTGATGATATGTTCCTCCATAAAGAAGTTGAAACATTTTTAAATATATGCATGGGATCTCGTAAGTGGTAAATCTTAAGATGATCCCAATATGGGAGTTCATAATAGGCAGATTTTCTTTTCATCCCAATGGGAGATTTCTCAACATAGGTGTTGAATAATTTTGGATCATCGAACATAGGCTCCCCATTTGAATCGAACATTTTTGTAATATCCTTACTCTTCTCTCTCATAATCTCTAAGCCATTATATTGATCATCGTTATTGCATGCCTTTGGGTTCTCTCTATTTTACCATTGAAAGTGGATGTTGCTCTTATGTAAGGGTGTTGTTCTAGGAGGAATACCCTGGAGCAGTCGTACACTAGCTTTCATAGGTGGTTGGACCACCTATCCTTCAGAGAAGGTCCACAAAATTTACATCCATGATACCCTTTTGTTACAAGACCTACAAAATTATTAATGTATACAAAGCACATTAGTGTTTAAGATCAAAAAAATCGTAGCGAATTAAATGTACCAAAAAATATTGTTACGTATATAAACAAATCGATAAACATGTAATTTACAAGAGAAAACTCTTAATCTTGGATAATCATGTGTGGTCTAAGAACATATGCCATACAACATAAAAATCCTCTATGTTGTGATGGGTCTTGATACATTGTATACATGTATCCCTTCCCATAATTCGTTCAATTCACATACCAATGGTTGTAAGTAGACATCCATATTATTCACTTGTATTCTACTGGGGACTATAAGGGACAACATAATATGTTCATTCTTCACGAACAACAATGGAGAGGTATTGTAATTGATCACTACTACAGGCCAAACATAATAGTTGGTGTTTTGGATGGAATATGGGTTGACATCATCCATGGCTATGCTAAGTCGTAGACTTCATACTTCGTCCTTGAATTTTTCAGGCCATGTATCATCTATATGCTTCATGGATATTGAATCTGTTGGGATTCACATAACTCTCAACTCACTTCTGTGTGATCCATGCCATCCATGCAACATATCTAATTCCTTACAATGAAGGAGCCTTTGAATCCCTGGGATTATAGGCATGTGCCTCGATATATTATGAGGAGGAACATGTGATTTAACCCTTTTATTTTATTTATGGTGCCTATCATGCCCACATTTCGGACATATTTCTTTGTCTTCATATTCTCCTCTATATAGAATACAATCATTCAGACATGCACGATATGATATGTACTCAACACCCAACATTTTCAACATTTTCTTTGCCTCTTTGCAGCTACCGAGAAATAAATTATCACTCGAAAGAACCTTATCTTTGAATAGCCTACAATTAGTGGACAATAGAAATGTACAATGTCATTAACACTCATAAAAACGACCATTTTTAATGTTGATTATGTCACAAGATTTCTCAAAATATAAGGGACTTGATGGTCAGTTACCTCAATATTGATAAGAAGCATGTGTTTCACATGACAATATTTTCTTTCAAGTTGTATAGTAACATTGTTTTCCCTAGATGGGTAGACTTTGACCGGCCATGTCCAAAGAGAGGGTGGTGGAAGCATATTTCAGGATTTCGAAAAAGGTATCATTGATATGAGCATCATCCCCTACATCATCATTCTGGAATGCATCTAACAATATTGTCTCCATGGAAGTCGTATCCCATAAATAATCATCCATACTAACCTCTATTTTATTGACTACATTGTCAACATGGATAAAAAAATAAATTCAATTAAATAATCAAAATATAAATAAAATATGAACTTACTGGAGATGGAAAGGCATAACTCTATAATGGACTTTGAGCAATATGGAACGAGATGGAATTTGAATAATTGGCAATTTGATATTATAATCTTTTTTCCCTGCATTTGAGCAAAATTAACAATAAATTTTTAAGAATAAGACGACTTTAAGCAAAAAATGTATACTATGAAGTACTGCAAATCATGTGGATGCATCCTAAAAGACAATTTAAGATGAATATACTATTTTATGTGCAAATAAAAATTCAGATAAATTTTAAAGCATACCGATGTTCTTATTTAAACAAAAAAAATTGGCACATCTATAACAATATAAACCACTGGGGCGTTTAATTACTAACCACGTCGGTTCTCAAGATATAAAATAAAAAAAAAAAAATTATATGATATCTGTGGTAAAAAAAAATTATCACACTGGTGCATTCTATAAACAAATGCACCAATGCATTATATTAATAAACACACCGATGTTTCAAAACACTTAAAAAAAAGCGCGTTTTTTTTTTTACAATTGAAAAATAAGCGGGAATTTATTTTTAGAAAATCTAATTTCATAAAGTTCTTTAAATAGTAAGAATCTATTCACTGTTTCATTATTTTGCCAAAATTTACAGGGGAGAGATTTACAAGAGAGACATACCGGGGAGCACTATGGAGAAGCAAAATTGAACCGGATTTTATGAACAGAACGAAATGACTACAGATTATTAACAGATGCTTAACACATAATAAAAGAGATACAGTAAAACTGATTTTCTATTCAATAAGGAAATAAGCTAAAATTGTAAAATGCAACGAAAAACAAGCTTGTTGGAATAGTGGTAGCTTATCTCTGACAAGAGATGTGATGGTTGCACTCATTCGCAAGAAGATGATTACAATGAGGATCTGAAGGCATTTTTACAATAAACATGAATGTCAAAAACCCTAGACATCAAAAAACCTAACCCTAGGTGATGAAGCGCCAAAATTCATGTGGGCCCTGTCGAGGTAAATTGGTACATCAATTTCCCGGGATCGTAACTTTGACGTACTATCTCCATTTGACACATATGATACATCATTAGAAATATTTATCCGAGGACTACAACTATTGGAAATAGATACCATGGTGATAATTTTTTATCGGTAGATACCCAAAAAACGTCCTTTAGGGCCTCAAAACAGCTCTGGAAGTTTAGGACCCGAAAAACTACTAAAAATAGTAAATTACCAAAATTGCTAGAAAGTTTTTTTGAGCCAGTTGGAAAAGGTGGGTGGCCACCGATATCCACCTGGATCAATCCTCCCTCCTTAGGAAGAAATGGTCTCCATTGCGTTGATTTCCCACATCAGATGAGGAAATTTCTGTTGAATTTGGCCCCGAGTGAGCCACTTACCTTGTTGCAGGAGCTGCCCTACTTTGACGACTTGATAAAGATGGATCCTTTGATGTCGAGTGCCCTTGATTTGTGTGTCCACAATATGATCACTAGATTCCTGTTGTATGAAGTCGAGGTTGAGCTCTATTGGTGTCAGTTGTTATGCTACTTTTGAGGTTTCCAATAATGGTGGGAAATAAGGCCGAAGGAGCCCCACGTTGAACACTGGGTGCAGGCCAAGGAAAGGAGGAATGTTGAGCTCAAAATCATTATCCCCCACAGCCTTGGTGATGGTGTATGGCCCATAATAGAGTGGTTGAAACTTATGATGGGGTCCTGTAAGGAATTCTTTCTGCAAGTGAAACCAAACTTTGTCGCCCACCTAAAACTTATGTGGTACCTGATGTTGATCATGGCGTTTCTTGTACTTGTCATTGGACTTTTGTAGGATATCCTGAACCTGTTGGCAGATGTGTTGGATCTGCTCAATGAACCAGGTGTCTTTTCCAGCTTCAGTTGGAGTAGGATATGAGTCGGTCGAGGTGACCACAAGGGGAAGTGCAACATCCATGGGACCCAATGGTTGGAATCCTAACCCCACCTAAAAGGGGTTGTGGTTGATTGAGCTATGTAGGGATGGGTTGTAGCTATGTTGGACATAGGGAAGACTCTCATCCCATGTGCGAGGGTGCTTGGAATTATACATGCACAGTATATGCATGATCATTCGATTGATGACCTCAGTTTGGCCATCTATCTGGGAATGGAAGGTCGTGGATTTGGTGAGCTTGGTGTCCAGCAGTGACCACATGCTCGACTAGAATGTGATGAGAAATAGACTGTACCGATATGAGAAAATGGTTTATGGGATTCCAAAATGTACCCAGACTCGTTCAAAGAAGAGATTGGTAGTGGCTTCTGCTGCGATGCTCTTCTTGCAAGCAACCAGAATCGACATCTTAGAAAAGCAATCAACAACCACAAAAACACAGAAATTTCCCCACTTAGTGGATGGGAGGCTCGACATGTAGTCCATTGAGATGGATTCCCATGGTCTGTCAGGAGTAGGAAGAAGGGTGTACAAGCCCTGTTTCTTAGTGTTCAGTTTGGCAATAGCACAAGCAATGCAGGACCTGATATACTTGTTGACCTCTTATCGAAGTTTCGGCCAATAGAAATATTTTTATAGCATCACCAGTTTCTTTTTTATGCCAAAGTGTCCTGCCACCTGACTGTAGTGGGATTCCCAGATCATCTTTGCTCGCTCACTTCATGGAACACAGATATGGCCCAGACGACACAACAACCCATCCTGAAGATGGAAATTATTGACAACTGCATTTGCACTCAACATTTGGTAGGTGGTGGTGAATTCTAGGTATGTCTCATAGAGTTGGGGCCATCCATAGGTCTCATGGTCAGAATATTCTAGAACCATGGTGAGTGTCATGACTGATGGTCTACTAAGGCAATCAGAGACACAACTGATGCTTCATGTTTTATACTTGATGTTGAGGTGGAATTGCTGCAAGTATGTGGACCACTTTTGATTGTGGTCATTCTGTAATTTTCCTTGTGTCTGCATGAAATGAAATGGCTTATGATCAATGTGGATGATTGTCGCCTTCCCAAGAATATAATGTCTTCACTAGCAGTAGGATTTCACAATGGAGTACATTTATTTTTTGTAAGTAGGGTACTTACGAAAAAAATATGATAGTGTCTCATTATGATAGGCCATGAGGTGGTTGTGCGGATTGAGAACGGTGCCCACCGCATAGTCTGAAGCATATGTCTTGATATCAAAGGGTTGTTGCAGGTATGGTAGTGAAAGTACTGGGGTTGTGCACAAACGTTGCTTCAAATCATCGCACACTTGTTGTTGGGACTGGCCCAATGCAAATTTGTCGTTACCACTACCCCTGGTTATTTGGTTGAGGGCCCATGCAATATGGGATAATCCCAACATGAACCTGCGGTAGAAATTGGCAAGGCCCAAGAAGATTTTAAGCTTAGTGAGTGTGGTTGGGGCTAGCCAGTCATGGATGACTTGGATCTTGGTTGCATCCACATGTATGCCATGTTGATCAACGATGTAGCCCAGGTAATGGACCCTGTCCATGAAGAAGGAGCATTTTTCCAAGTTGGCATATAGCTTGTGTTGTCGCAGGGTGTGCAGAATCTGTTGAAAATGATGCAAGTGTTCTTCCCAAGTCTTGTTGCAAATGAGAATGTCATCCAAATACACCACTACAAAATTATTGGTGAATGGACACAGGATATCGTCCATCATCCTCATGAAAGTGGCTGAAGAACTTTTCAAACCAAAGGGCATGACCAACCATTCAAAAAGGACTTCCTTTGACTTAAAGGTGGTCTTCCATACATCTCTTTGTTCTATCGGGACCTAGTGGTAGCTAGACTTCCGATCAATCTTACTAAAGTATTTGGCCCCCATGAGTTGATCAAGGAGGTCGTCGATTCGGGGAATTGGGTATCGGTTTTTTACCATGATTTTATTCAGGGCTCGATAATCAATCCAGAGTCACTAGGTTCCATATTTATTTTGTACCAACACGATTGGGCTCCCACAAGGTGATGATTTGGGACGGATGTGCCCCTTGAGGAATAGTTCTTGGATCTGTCACTTGATCTCCTCATTCCTTAACATAGAGCGATGATAGACTAGCCCATTGGGCAGTGGTGCGTCGAGGGTCAGATCGATGAGGTGCTTGACCTGACAGTGTAGAGGTACCCCAGAAGGTGAGGAGAATATATCTAATTATTCTTCGATGACCTTATCTACTTGCTTCTACTATGTGAAGAGGTCAGCCGCAGAGACCCTGGATGTGGTTGTGATCTTTCTCTCATTATGAGAGAGAATCACTAAGAAGAAAAACTTCCCTGTCTTAGAGATGACCTTCCTACATTGCTTGGCAGAGATCAAGGAAACGACACTAGGTGGGACTGCCTCAGGTATCCTGTACAATTTCCTGTTCAAATTAATAATAAAACTACAAGGCCTAGACTCATATACAGCATGAAGTTTCCATAAATAAGGTTGGCCCAAAATAACATCACAAACTTCGAGAGGATAAACATCACACAATACCTCATTTTTGAAGGGCTTGATGTCATACAACAATCAACACTATTCATTGATGCGGAGATCACTTCCTTCGCAGAGCCATCCAATGGTGTAGGTTTGTGGGTGCGACATTGTCAGCAGGGCCAACCGTTTGACAACCTCTATTGATATGAGGTTCTTCTGGTTACCGCTATTAACAATGAAGTGCAGTGGGGTTCCTTTTACCCACATCTATGAATGGAAGAGGTGCCCTCCTTATTCTGGCTCATCTAGTTCATCAGGATAGAGCTTGGTGGTAGAAATGATGGCACAGGGTTCCGTGACAATGATATTTCTTCCCCTTTTTGGTTCTGAATTAGAGTCAGAACCCACATCTGATTTAGAGGCTTTCACTTCAGCCACCAGTGACTACTTTGAGAGACAGTCAGTAGTGTTATGCCAAGGGCTCTTATAGAAGTCGCACCACTTCCTGGTATCTTTCTTTGTCTTTCTGGTTTCCTTCTTTGCTTGCAGCTTGGACTTGTTTTCTTGATACTTTCCATCTTTGTTCTATCCTTTGTTTTGTGGGTTGGGGCCTCCCTTTCCTAGATTTTTCTATGAGGGGTTCCCGAGCCCAAATTGCCGCATCTTTTGTTTAAGCTTCTGCTCGATTTTGACGGCATATTGGTAGGTCGATCCCAAGGACGATATGTATAGAAATTCCCTTTTAGTATGGATGTATCTATGCATATCACCACGATACTTGAGCACCAGATGTCGCTCTGAATCTTTGATACCCAGCTTGGTGCGCAAGGTATGGAAGATATTTGTGAACTCTAGAACTGCTTGGTCTCTTTCTTGCTGCAGTGTGGTACATTTGGTATACAAGTCATCATAACTTCCAACAGGGTAGCATTGTTCTTTAATAGAATCCCTGAAGGATTCCCAGGTAGGCATGACTGTAAATAATGAGGGTTCCTCTATTTTCTTTTGCTCACAGAAATTTTCCCACCAATCTTTGACATGGGGAATGACTTTGAGGAGCGCAAAAGTAATCTATTCTCTATTCGAAAAGTTATGGACAGAAAAATACCCTTTTAGTATATTCAACCACTTGTCTACACCATCTGTGTCTATCTGACCTTCAAACACAAGAATATCAAAGTTTATTTGTACCTTGAAGGAGGCAGAGCCTCCGCTCAAAGAATATGCGTTGCTTGTTGGTAGTCGTCGAAGGATTTGCATGAAACTATCCATCATCTTGTTCCTCTGTTGTGTGAGGGATTCCTTAAGAAAAAATTTGAAAGGATCTCTTGTCCCATCATATTTCTTTTCTCCTGCCATGAGAGGTCTCTTGGGTGTGGGAGATAGTTTCTCCTCAAGAGAAACAAGCTCAAGACCCAATTCTTTGTACTCTGACCATGTTGGGGACATGCATTAAGATGACAAGGAGCATACCACTCTAATACCACTGATCTAGATTTTATGAGCAGAACGAAATGACTACAGATTATTAACATATGCTTAACAAAGAATAAGAGAGATACAGTAAAAATGGTTTTCTATTCAATAAGGAAATAAGCTGAAATTGTAAAATGCAGTGGAAAACAAGCTTGTTGGAATGGTGGCAGCTTATCTCTGAGAAGAGATGTGACGAATGAACTCATTCACAAGAAGATGATTACAATGAGGCTCTAAAGGCCTTTTTACAATAAACAAGAATGTAAAAAACCCTATACATCCAAAAACCTACCGTCAGGGTAAATTGGTACATAAATTTCTCGGGTTCGTAACTTTGAGATACTATCTCTATTTGACGCATATGATAAATCGTTAGAAATATCTATCTGAGGACTACAACCGTTGGTAGAAAATATCATGAAGGTATTTTTCGACTGGTAGATACCCAAAAAACATCGTTTAGGGCCTCAAAACAGCTCTGGAAGTTCAGGACCCGAAAAACTGCTTAAAATAGTAAATTACCAAAATTGCCAGAAAGTTGTTTTGAGCTAGTTGGAAAAGGTGGGTGGCCATCAATATCCACCTGAATCAAAAATAATTTGGAACAGTAGAATTATTCAAAATATATGAATTTGAAGGGTATGGTGACTCACTCAAAACCCCTTTTTCATAAATTCCTTTAAATAGTATTAAGTTATTCACTATTTCATTATTTTGCCAAAATTTACAGAGGAGAGATTTGAAAGAGAGACATATTGGGGAGAACTGTGAAGCAACAGAATACTCTAGAACAACCCAGTTATTCAGAAGATCAGAATTTGAAGGGTATGGTGATTCACTCAAAACCCTTTTCTCGAGATGGGGTGCCACGCAGCATAGAGCGGCCATGTAGCACAAGCCACAGCCCAGCCATAAATATGCTAGGTTGGCTCCCCTCCCCTCACCATTAAATGGGATATTGCCATTAATTCTCATCAAGAGGTGAAGGATTTCTCCATCGCGCGAGAAAAATGATGACCATGGGATTCATTGGATGAGAGACGTTGGTGGCAGCAGGCATGTCGATCCTCTGGGTTCTTATCCAGCAAAGAAAATATCCGAGCCATTCCACCTTGGATTCTCACGAGGTTGGCAACTCTGATTTCTGGTGTAGCTACCCAAGATTTTCTAGCATGCTCACATTAAGCATTAGCACCCACCATTGCTCCTCCATGCTGAGGGAAAGAGGCAGGGCACGTCACAACCCTGCCTAGCAGAGATTCGTCGCACGACATAGGAGGAGAAAATAGTTATAGCGGGAATTATCCATAGCTCACACTCAACGCAGGGAGAAGGTTAGGACACCTCCAATGGTGTATGTGGAGGAGGTGATTCCAGAGGAACCAATTCATGTCCCTCTGGAATCCCTCCTCTTCACTATGCCAGATAATTGGCTAACCCCAGACCAATTTTTGACGGGCACTAGTGCACCATACACATACAGGACTATACGAGAGGCAAAGGATGCTTACACTTGCATCATTGAGGAGGAGTTCCCCGAGGAATTACTCCACCTTGACCCCAAGGATGCCATGCTTCCAGGTTATTTCAAAACTTCAAGCGCATTAGAGGAAGTCGAGGAGCTCGGGACGGAGGAGAAATTCAGGATGGAAAAAGACAATGATGGAGCACAAAAGGCTACAGGTGAGGTAGTCGATGGTATGGTGGTGGAGGGTGGCCCAGTCCTAGCGCCACCACCTATCATGACAATCCTGGAACCATGGAAAGACCCCCCTCCATTATTCCACCTAGAGTAACTGGTGTTAGTGTTCGATCTTCGAAGCAAGATGGTGGATCAAATCCACCGCGACATCCTCATGCACCAGTGTATCAAAATGTTATACAAGGCATACTCAAATCCACCTGTCGGCCAAAAATGTCCGACGTGTGCAAGGCCTTTTGTGTTGCAAACTTGGAATGGGCCTCTTAGTGGCGACCCCAGTGATGCAACCTTTGATGCCAACAGGTAATTCTATGGACTGGAGTTTAGTTCAGCTCCTGGCGCTACTTCAGCACAGTTTCAATTTCATGCTTAAATGCTTGTTTTATTTCTAGTTCAATGTCCAATTTTAATTCCAGTTTAGTTTTCATGGTTTCTCTGAACAATGGTGTAAAGACTTAAGTCCACCACCTTCCCTGGTTTCCTTTTGGTAGGGCAAATGGCGAACTACCAATTTTGACATGGAAATCACAGTCTACCATCTATCCCGNACCTTAAACCCTTGCTTCTTTTTGCTTATCTGACTGTAAAATTTCACGTTAGGGTTTAACTCTCTCTATCACTTCATAATTAGGGATTTTCATTTTAGGCATTTTAGATTTAATGGGTTTGTGTTTCTATATATAAGACGTTTGGCATGTGATGCAAGGGGGGCACTTATTGCATCAAATCCAAACCCTATCGGCCCTGCCACGTTTTTTTTTAAATGGTTTATGGTTATTAGTGCACCAATTTGACTATAAATAACCAGTGCACTTACTGATAAAGCGCACCAGAAATGTTGTAACATAATTTTAAAAAAAAAAATCATTCATCGATGTGTAGTTTTTTTCGATTATTTTTTCCATTCATGGTATTTTTATTTTTTTTCATTTTTTACTCTAGGCATGGTTATGTTATTGATACATATCACACCTTTGTAATTTAAAGTATTTTTTTAAAAAAATATTTTTCTTGTCGGTGTGTTTCCTATATCGAACGCACTGGTGCTTTCATATTATTAAAGCGCACAGGAAACCTGATTTTTTTTAAGCTGAAAATTATGTGAATTATTTATAAAATATATTTAATAGCTTATGTATTGAATGGTACATGTTGTATATTGATAAAAATAAATGTCTGAGAATAGTTCAAGTAACAAAAATTCCGATCGACACATTGATAACACATCTAAAAAAAAAAAAAAAAGTTATTTTTAAAT
>JZKD02S1811833.1:36670-63010 GCA_000966675.3 Picea glauca | reverse complement strand
TTTTTTTTTTAATTGAAAATTATGTGATTTATTTATAAAATGTATTTAATATATTATGTATTGAATGGTACGGGTTGTATATTGATAAAAAACAATGTGTGAGAATAGTTCAAGTAACAAACATTTTGATCGACACAATGATAGCACATCCAAAAAAGAAAAAAATGCAAGTTCTTTGTAAATTCTATACAAAATTAATATGTTTGAACTATATGTAAGTTTAACTAATATGTATTGGTTAGTGTGTTTCATGAATATCCACAAAATGAGGAAGCTCGATAAGATTATTTTTTATATAAGCACAGAAGAGTGTAAAATCTTGATGGAAAAATTGCAAAAAGATGAATCAGGTAAATGAAAAAATACTATTCAATATGAGTTCTTTTTTGAATTTTATTTCATAATATACTTAATAATGTTAGATAAAATGTTCCAAACAATATATTAATTCACATATGTTTAATGTTCTATAGGAACAATCAATATTTTGAGACGAGCAATTTCTACTGAATTAAGAACTACTCTGCTAGGTTTAGGGTTTCATGCTTCAACGAGCCTTCCACCCTGACCACTATCGACCCTCTCTATACACGCATGGAACACTATACTCTATAGCTCTAACCATATTAGCAGAATGAGGGCAGAAGAGGGGGTGAATTCCCCCTCATATCGAAATGTTGTAGCAAACGACCCAGAGAACTCACGTGTGCATCGGCCAACCTTCGAGTTGCCTCTGCACCTGCGATAACAATATCTTCAAGAAGAGACTGAAGGAGGAAAAGGAAAAAACATGGATGCAGAATATTCGCAACCAAAATCATCTCAGGTCTAGATACCTGGAAAATGCATCCCTCAATCCCTGTTTGCACCCAGATATGTCATCAAGACCACCAGAATAGGGGAGAACACATAGTTCATGAGGGACCATGCCCTCAATGGAAAATTCTTAGGCCTCTGGCCCTCAAAAAAAGACCTAGCATGTTGGATCAAGGTATGGTGGAATCCCAAGGGAGACTATGAGCTCCAGCTACGCTCTAAGGGGTTCTTCACAGTCATATTCTACAACCTAGAGGACAAGGATCACGTATTTGAAGGAGGACCTTAGTTCTACAACTTTGTCGGACTCTACCTGAGCTTCTAGATAGATCGCTTCTGCCCTGAAAAGGAAAAATTTGCCTATGCTCTGGTATGGATCCACCGTTATTCTTTACCTTATTATTTATGATTAGAATAAATTTTAATGGGGATTGGAAACACACTAGGCAAACACGTCAAGTCTTTAGAAGCCACCAAACAGATAAAATACACTTCTTACACAAGAATATGTGTTTATATGAAAATTTACAAAGCTCTTCCAGGCACAGTAACCCGAGAATACAAGGATGAAGAATGGGCCCAAACCATAGATTATGAACATATCCCCTTCAGATGTCGAAAATGTCATGAACATGGGCACTTCTTCAAAGATTGCCCCCTAAATACCACCCCCAAGACGGAAGCTAAAGACAAACCAAAGGAAGGGTTCACCCAAGTTCAAAACCACAAAAGGAAAACACAATAGAAACCTATCACCAAAAATGGAAAAGCGAATTCCAATACTCACTCCTTTGAAGCCCTAAACTGCCTCCCAGAGGCAGAAGGGGTGGACAATCCCCACAAGCAGGCGAAGAATGATCACAACAATAAAAAGGAAAATCAGCAATCATAGGAGAACCTGATCTTAGTTAACCAAGCAGAGGATCAGGCTAACCCAGACTCGGGAAAAGAAACGTAAAGATAAGAAGACACAATCATGGAAATGGATGAGCAATACCTAACCGAAATTGACCTAGACAGGCTAGAAGAAGCACTCAACAAGAAGGACCTACAAACCTTACCAGAAGATCAACTCAGAAAGGTCCACAAGGTATTTCTAGACTCTTCAGCAAGAGAAACCTCAAGGCTAGGCATCAATAAAGATACAAATCCAGGCCCAAGAAGAAACCCAAAGGAAAACAAGAGACGTGGAAGAATATTGGCGCATCAACTAATAAAGGAGGTTAAAAACTATATGATCAACTTGGGACAGATACATAGGTTCTCAGAGAGCTCCTTTTCCCACCCATCAAATTATTAATAATGAATATCCTCACATGGAACATCAGAGGCCTCAATGGGATATCCAAACAGAGGATTCTTTGAAACTGTATCAATATGGAAGACCCTTACATTTTGCTTTCTGCAAGAAACTAAATGTGCGGGACAAACCGCAGAAGACATAATCAAAATATTTTGGTGAAATTGCGACTCCTATCACACATACTCGAAAGTCAACGCTAGGGGCTTGGCCATCCTTTGGAACCCAGACATAGTTATTCTAAACTAAGTCTTCTCTACTCCAAGCACTCTCATGGCTCACTACCGAGCCATTGGCTCGAACAATGATGGTATTATCACCAACGCCTATGGACCATAGAATAGCCAAGACAAAGACCTTTTTCTTCAGAGTCTATCTTACCTAGTATCTCTATCAGAGCACAAAAGGTGGATAATTTGCAGAGACTTCAATATGATTCTCATCCTGGAGGAAAAACGAGGGGGGATAAAACACCTAGAATAGGACAACCAAAAATTTCAAGAACTCATAGACCATCACAAACTGGTTGACATAGAGAATGGAAATGGCACCTACACCTGGACCAACAAGCGACTAGGGCGTCAAAATATAGCCTACAAGATATATCGCTTCCTCATCTCAGAAGCTCTTCTATTAGAAGTCCCCCTAGTGTAATCCAACATCCTCCAAAAAGTAGGCTTGGACCATTAGCCAGTTCAACTCTGGTGTTATCACTAAAATTTCATCCGCAAATGGTTACTGAAATCCAACACCTCCAAAAATACCTATTAGTTAATTCATGGCCCAAAAAATGCATTTCCAAAGGGCACAAACTATACAACTGGTTATAAAATTAGCATGTGCTCAGAATAAAAAGGAAGTGTGTGCATGTGCACCAGTCTAAAATGCAGGAAAAGCACATATGCGCCCGATGCACGACTGTGGACATAAAAAACCGTGCACACCTCAGAACAGTGCATTAATGATTCTGGTCGGCCTCCTACCCACTTTTTCTTCAGCTCTTTAGTCGATTTGACCCCCAAATCCAAGATGAATCTGAGTGGGGGGCTAGTCAAAGACCTAAAGGTGCTTTAAAGGGCCCCTTGTTCACACTAAAGACTGGTTGGATAATGCCTCAATGATTTTCTATAAAAATATTCCATGGGTGCACTATATTTCCAAGAATCTATTTGTATTTTTATGTTGCCTCTATTTTCCTGCAAGGAACCTCTTTCCTCATTGGAGCATACAAGCACCATTTCATTAGGCTATTCACATCACCTCTTGAGTGAATGAGCTTTGGATTTCTTCACCATTTCCTTTTAGTTTTTTATTTGTAAGAATATCTCTCTCATTGGGGGTTCAAGAGCCCTCCCTTGGAGGAAGAGGGGACCCATAAGTCTCCCTTTCTCTTTGGTGTTTTCCCACTAATACAAAATATCCATTGGTGGCATGAATATTGGTCAATTGTTTGGTTAATTTTGGTTCTAATTCCCTTATGCACTTTAGTTTAGTTTATTTAATTGTTGTTAGCTTAGTTGTTTGTTTATTTCTTGTGCTTAATATTTCTAACTCTTTCACTAACTTCTGTCATGTCCAGCTAACCCAACTAGACTTGCAAGTGTCCCTCTTTTTCTCATTCACATTCACATTCACCTCAACCACACATATCCCTGACCACATTCATGAATGGCATCGGTGACATAGTTTATGCAAAGCGGAAACCACCAAACAATAATGCCTTGATTGGTTTCTCAGGTCACTCATCTCCCTCCTTGCCAAATATGTGGCCTCCACTTTCCCCCAATCTGAAGAGGAATCCTTTAGAAAGGCTCAGCAATATGACCTCATTTACACGCAGTCAGGATACTTATATACGGTACTACCTAACATCCCAAGACTTGTACCATTCGTCCAAGACAAACCTGGGATTTCTCACTCAACGGATGGATGGATTGGTACCACAACACACTACAACCCATACATCCAACCCCAACCCATTTACGGTACACCCCAACATCCACCGATATATGGCAGACCCCCTTATTACCCTCCTCCCCCTTACCAACAACCATACCCTGTTGTACCCCCTCAACCCACGAGTGTACTCGCATCGACACCCATGATGCATTCGGTTGTACAACCAAGTTTTCGGACCCCCTCTACCTTAGCTTACACCCTGAGCACTAGTGAAAGCACTATGCCTTCCTATGTACCATACAAATCATTACCACAAAATAATCTGTAATTTCCATTTATTGGTCCTCCCCAACCCATGGCTCCACCACAAGGACAGCCACATGTCGGGGTTAACTTTGTTCAGCCCTCTCCCATTTAGCAGTTTCAAAATTTTGAACAACTGAATATGGAAAATCCATCCCATCAGTCAAATAATGCTAAAAATAAAGGAAAAAACCAAAACAATAATAATCCAGGACTAGGGGGAAATAACCCCCAACAAAACCAACCTATTGGGGGAAACCAAAATTGAGGGAACCAGAACCCCCAAGGGGAGAATCACAACAAAAGCCAAGGAAAGAATAACAATAACCTCCAAACAAACTTCCCTTGCACCCTTTATGGTGAATATGGCCATTATACATACTATTTCTCCCAAATAGTCGACTTTAAACGGATTAAAGAATATGTGAATGGACCACGTCCCCAGAACTGCCTGCCCCTCATCAGGCCCCACAATAATACATGCAAAAACCACCCTCGGCAGTGTTACAAAACCTATTCCACACCAAGGGGTGATGAATACCCAGCAGGAAATGCACCCTATGCCACCACAGATGGGACAATATAAAAACCCTGGCACTCCTGCACATTGCACTATCCTCCTCACTAGAGAAGAAGAAATTCTTATACAAATGCACAGTCGTTAATACAATGCACCCCCTAAATCTACTCCCACCACTTTGGAAGCAATTCCAGTTACAATGGGACCACCTCTGATGATTATGCGCCCTAACACTGAAACCCCCCTTCATATTCCTTGCATCCCATTACGACGAAATGTCAACAACCCTCAATCCAGGGCAGCACATAATTACAGTTTGGTCGATGACTTGGTGTAAGCCCCTACCGCCATGTTAGTCTTGGAAGTCCTTCAAACTTGTCCCACTCAACGGAAGTCATTACTCTTCACCCTGGGGGTACTCGACCCTGCTGATACTAGACTCATCACATTTGATCTAGATTGTGGAGAACCTCGTCTCCCTGCTTTGGTAGATTTCCAGATACCAGTCAAAATTTGGAACATCACAGTTCATTGATGCATCATCGATTAAGGTGCATCCACATGCATCATGTCCAAAACTGTATGGAAGAAACTCGGCTCTCCCGAGCTAATACAATCTGCCATCACTTTGAGAGATTATGATGGATGACCATCCTCTTCTAAAGGACTCTTTCAAAATGTCCCAATTGAACTCGGGGGAAAAAAAATCCTTATCGACATTAAATTTATCGATGCCCCACTCAATTGCAATATCTTGTTCGGATGTAGCTACATGTACGCTATGAAGGCAGTCGCCTCTTATGTGCTTCACACGATGATTTTCCCCCACAATGGAAATATCATCACCATCGATCAAGTTTCACATTACGAGCCTAACCCATCCTCCAACATCGATAACATCCTACCATTTGTCCACACTAACCCCGATGCCTACCCACTCATCGAGATGGGCCCCGGAATTTTCAAAGAACCATCCTTTATAGGGACATCCAACGGAGCACCCCCACTCATACATCCCTTAGCTCAAGTATGTGTCATATCTTCCAATGGAACTAGCACTAGAGATACCATTCCTCCCAACGAGGCTTCTTCACTTCCTGACATCCCACTAGTCGCAAAAGTCCTACCTCAGGAATCCCTTGAGAACTCTCCAACACCACTTGTTCCCGATGTCCCTCTCCCCCAGGGTCACATCTTGGTTTGGAGACAATCCCCCAAGCCATTACTCAAATCCCCCCTGAGTTCAACTTCCTTGCGCATTATGCGAGAAAGAAGGACACCTGACCAATCGATGTCCCTCTCTCCCCAAGTTAAGAAATTTAATATTACTTCCTAGAGAAACCACACCACTCGTTGCTACACCCAATGCACATAGTACTACCACCACGTCTCCAACTATAGGTAACACATGGCTGCGAACCAAATTTTCTTGTGCCATGTCTTCAGAGTATGGCAATTACACCCACCATTTCTCTGCTCTACCTAAAATTTGACAGACACTTGTTATAATATAAGTGGATGTGCTCATTTTACCATTGACAATACCCTTGTCACCCAACCATAGGTCGAAGCCACCCTCCGAGCACCTTAACCTTGACAGAGAATCACTCCGGAAGAAAACCCTAGGCTAGATAGTCAAACAAAGGGTAGTGCACATTTCCCCAAGGATAGCACATCAACAAGAGCTAATCAGATATTCCAAACCCTAGCCAAGAGATAGTCCAAGCGTAACTTCTAGCTGCAGCAAATGCAACAACAACTCTCCTCCAAACCTGCCCAGAAACTAGGCAACTGCAGTGCGCACAAGTTTTGCTCTACAATTATGAGACTGCTTGCCAGAATGAGAACTGGCCTCCTGTATTTATACTAATTCTGGCTAACTGCCTGGGCTGACTTCTCATTCTAGGTATCTATCTGTTCAGTATATATTATTATTTTTGGCTGACTTCTTCTCTTGGAGGCTAATAACCTAATATAAATTATCTTCTTGAGCCGAAAATTCTTCTAGGGTTATTAGCCAACTCATTAGGGTTTCTTCTTGCTTCCCAGAGTATTCTTTCCTTGTCAGCTTTACACGTGGAGGTAAATACTTCCTGCAGCTATCATAATATCAACACTCCCTCCTAGCTAGGGAGGTATTACAAGTAATGGTTTTGAGCACAAAAACATACCATTCACCCGGTAGCATCAACATCATGACTAGATAATGAGCACCATCATCATCATCAGTGTCATCAGTTGCATCATCTCTCGAAACCATACTTTATTTGAGTAATCAAACATGATGCTCACTCCACAAAGTGATACAAGAGCCATTCTTCTAATCTAGAAGAGTAAATGCTCTGAACCATTTTCCATCTGGGAAATCTCTTTCCTTTGATTATCCATCTAACTGATAATCATTTCCAATACTGCGGAATCAAAACAAAATAGAACACAATTGTGNTGGACATAAAAAACCGTGCACACCTCAGAACAGTGCATTAATGATTCTGGTCGGCCTCCTACCCACTTTTTCTTCAGCTCTTTAGTCGATTTGACCCCCAAATCCAAGATGAATCTGAGTGGGGGGCTAGTCAAAGACCTAAAGGTGCTTTAAAGGGCCCCTTGTTCACACTAAAGACTGGTTGGATAATGCCTCAATGATTTTCTATAAAAATATTCCATGGGTGCACTATATTTCCAAGAATCTATTTGTATTTTTATGTTGCCTCTATTTTCCTGCAAGGAACCTCTTTCCTCATTGGAGCATACAAGCACCATTTCATTAGGCTATTCACATCACCTCTTGAGTGAATGAGCTTTGGATTTCTTCACCATTTCCTTTTAGTTTTTTATTTGTAAGAATATCTCTCTCATTGGGGGTTCAAGAGCCCTCCCTTGGAGGAAGAGGGGACCCATAAGTCTCCCTTTCTCTTTGGTGTTTTCCCACTAATACAAAATATCCATTGGTGGCATGAATATTGGTCAATTGTTTGGTTAATTTTGGTTCTAATTCCCTTATGCACTTTAGTTTAGTTTATTTAATTGTTGTTAGCTTAGTTGTTTGTTTATTTCTTGTGCTTAATATTTCTAACTCTTTCACTAACTTCTGTCATGTCCAGCTAACCCAACTAGACTTGCAAGTGTCCCTCTTTTTCTCATTCACATTCACATTCACCTCAACCACACATATCCCTGACCACATTCATGAATGGCATCGGTGACATAGTTTATGCAAAGCGGAAACCACCAAACAATAATGCCTTGATTGGTTTCTCAGGTCACTCATCTCCCTCCTTGCCAAATATGTGGCCTCCACTTTCCCCCAATCTGAAGAGGAATCCTTTAGAAAGGCTCAGCAATATGACCTCATTTACACGCAGTCAGGATACTTATATACGGTACTACCTAACATCCCAAGACTTGTACCATTCGTCCAAGACAAACCTGGGATTTCTCACTCAACGGATGGATGGATTGGTACCACAACACACTACAACCCATACATCCAACCCCAACCCATTTACGGTACACCCCAACATCCACCGATATATGGCAGACCCCCTTATTACCCTCCTCCCCCTTACCAACAACCATACCCTGTTGTACCCCCTCAACCCACGAGTGTACTCGCATCGACACCCATGATGCATTCGGTTGTACAACCAAGTTTTCGGACCCCCTCTACCTTAGCTTACACCCTGAGCACTAGTGAAAGCACTATGCCTTCCTATGTACCATACAAATCATTACCACAAAATAATCTGTAATTTCCATTTATTGGTCCTCCCCAACCCATGGCTCCACCACAAGGACAGCCACATGTCGGGGTTAACTTTGTTCAGCCCTCTCCCATTTAGCAGTTTCAAAATTTTGAACAACTGAATATGGAAAATCCATCCCATCAGTCAAATAATGCTAAAAATAAAGGAAAAAACCAAAACAATAATAATCCAGGACTAGGGGGAAATAACCCCCAACAAAACCAACCTATTGGGGGAAACCAAAATTGAGGGAACCAGAACCCCCAAGGGGAGAATCACAACAAAAGCCAAGGAAAGAATAACAATAACCTCCAAACAAACTTCCCTTGCACCCTTTATGGTGAATATGGCCATTATACATACTATTTCTCCCAAATAGTCGACTTTAAACGGATTAAAGAATATGTGAATGGACCACGTCCCCAGAACTGCCTGCCCCTCATCAGGCCCCACAATAATACATGCAAAAACCACCCTCGGCAGTGTTACAAAACCTATTCCACACCAAGGGGTGATGAATACCCAGCAGGAAATGCACCCTATGCCACCACAGATGGGACAATATAAAAACCCTGGCACTCCTGCACATTGCACTATCCTCCTCACTAGAGAAGAAGAAATTCTTATACAAATGCACAGTCGTTAATACAATGCACCCCCTAAATCTACTCCCACCACTTTGGAAGCAATTCCAGTTACAATGGGACCACCTCTGATGATTATGCGCCCTAACACTGAAACCCCCCTTCATATTCCTTGCATCCCATTACGACGAAATGTCAACAACCCTCAATCCAGGGCAGCACATAATTACAGTTTGGTCGATGACTTGGTGTAAGCCCCTACCGCCATGTTAGTCTTGGAAGTCCTTCAAACTTGTCCCACTCAACGGAAGTCATTACTCTTCACCCTGGGGGTACTCGACCCTGCTGATACTAGACTCATCACATTTGATCTAGATTGTGGAGAACCTCGTCTCCCTGCTTTGGTAGATTTCCAGATACCAGTCAAAATTTGGAACATCACAGTTCATTGATGCATCATCGATTAAGGTGCATCCACATGCATCATGTCCAAAACTGTATGGAAGAAACTCGGCTCTCCCGAGCTAATACAATCTGCCATCACTTTGAGAGATTATGATGGATGACCATCCTCTTCTAAAGGACTCTTTCAAAATGTCCCAATTGAACTCGGGGGAAAAAAAATCCTTATCGACATTAAATTTATCGATGCCCCACTCAATTGCAATATCTTGTTCGGATGTAGCTACATGTACGCTATGAAGGCAGTCGCCTCTTATGTGCTTCACACGATGATTTTCCCCCACAATGGAAATATCATCACCATCGATCAAGTTTCACATTACGAGCCTAACCCATCCTCCAACATCGATAACATCCTACCATTTGTCCACACTAACCCCGATGCCTACCCACTCATCGAGATGGGCCCCGGAATTTTCAAAGAACCATCCTTTATAGGGACATCCAACGGAGCACCCCCACTCATACATCCCTTAGCTCAAGTATGTGTCATATCTTCCAATGGAACTAGCACTAGAGATACCATTCCTCCCAACGAGGCTTCTTCACTTCCTGACATCCCACTAGTCGCAAAACTCCTACCTCAGGAATCCCTTGAGAACTCTCCAACACCACTTGTTCCCGATGTCCCTCTCCCCCAGGGTCACATCTTGGTTTGGGAGACAATCCCCCAAGCCATTACTCAAATCCCCCCTGAGTTCAACTTCCTTGCGCATTATGAGAGAAAGAAGGACACCCGACCAATCGATGTCCCTCTCTCCCTGAGTTAAGCAATTTAATCTTACTTCCTAGAGAAACCACACCACTCGTTGCTACACCCAATGCACATAGTACTACCACCACGTCTCCAACTATAGGTAACACATAGCTGTGAACCAAATTTTCTTGTGCCATGTCTTCAGAGTATGGCAATTACACCCACCATTTCTCTGCTCTACCTAAAATTTGACAGACACTTGTTATAATATAAGTGGATGTGCTCATTTTACCATTGACAATACCCTTGTCACCCAACCATAGGTCGAAGCCACCCTCCGAGCACCTTAACCTTGACAGAGAATCACTCCGGAAGAAAACCCTAGGCTAGATAGTCAAACAAAGGGTAGTGCACATTTCCCCAAGGATAGCACATCAACAAGAGCTAATCAGATATTCCAAACCCTAGCCAAGAGATAGTCCAAGCGTAACTTCTAGCTGCAGCAAATGCAACAACAACTCTCCTCCAAACCTGCCCAGAAACTAGGCAACTGCAGTGCGCACAAGTTTTGCTCTACAATTATGAGACTGCTTGCCAGAATGAGAACTGGCCTCCTGTATTTATACTAATTCTGGCTAACTGCCTGGGCTGACTTCTCATTCTAGGTATCTATCTGTTCAGTATATATTATTATTTTTGGCTGACTTCTTCTCTTGGAGGCTAATAACCTAATATAAATTATCTTCTTGAGCCGAAAATTCTTCTAGGGTTATTAGCCAACTCATTAGGGTTTCTTCTTGCTTCCCAGAGTATTCTTTCCTTGTCAGCTTTACACGTGGAGGTAAATACTTCCTGCAGCTATCATAATATCAACACTCCCTCCTAGCTAGGGAGGTATTACAAGTAATGGTTTTGAGCACAAAAACATACCATTCACCCGGTAGCATCAACATCATGACTAGATAATGAGCACCATCATCATCATCAGTGTCATCAGTTGCATCATCTCTCGAAACCATACTTTATTTGAGTAATCAAACATGATGCTCACTCCACAAAGTGATACAAGAGCCATTCTTCTAATCTAGAAGAGTAAATGCTCTGAACCATTTTCCATCTGGGAAATCTCTTTCCTTTGATTATCCATCTAACTGATAATCATTTCCAATACTGCGGAATCAAAACAAAATAGAACACAATTGTGGTACATAACTAAAATCCATAGTAGTACATAACTAAAATCCAGTGGTACACTACCACACCAAGTAACACACAAGTACTTGATCAGCAACGTATAGTCACGAACAGTGGAACACGTCCACCACAGTAGTATACATCTATTGTCATATAGTCTTCATAATAATCATCTGATATCAACCTGCACAGAAACAATGTTATGATATAAACTGAATCATCTAGGCCAATGTTTCACTCAAATCTGTGATATCTGAAAGAATATTTTCCCTCAGAGTAGAACAATGATATATCTGGACTATTCTTCTCAAGAAAGGAAAAATGATTGTCCTCTCTTCTGAACCTAGACCATTCCCCACCCTAGGCCATTCTTCCTACACTAATAAAAGTGCACCCTGGAGAGAATGTATAAACCCTAAGGAATGTTTGTCACTCATTGTTGACCCTGGACCATTTCCCACCCTAGTCCATTCCTCCTACACTAATCAAAGTGAACCCTGGAGAGAATGTATAAACGCTAAGGAATGACAGTTCGGACCATTTCCCCNGTGCTCATTTTACCATTGACAATACCCTTGTCACCCAACCATAGGTCGAAGCCACCCTCCGAGCACCTTAACCTTGACAGAGAATCACTCCGGAAGAAAACCCTAGGCTAGATAGTCAAACAAAGGGTAGTGCACATTTCCCCAAGGATAGCACATCAACAAGAGCTAATCAGATATTCCAAACCCTAGCCAAGAGATAGTCCAAGCGTAACTTCTAGCTGCAGCAAATGCAACAACAACTCTCCTCCAAACCTGCCCAGAAACTAGGCAACTGCAGTGCGCACAAGTTTTGCTCTACAATTATGAGACTGCTTGCCAGAATGAGAACTGGCCTCCTGTATTTATACTAATTCTGGCTAACTGCCTGGGCTGACTTCTCATTCTAGGTATCTATCTGTTCAGTATATATTATTATTTTTGGCTGACTTCTTCTCTTGGAGGCTAATAACCTAATATAAATTATCTTCTTGAGCCGAAAATTCTTCTAGGGTTATTAGCCAACTCATTAGGGTTTCTTCTTGCTTCCCAGAGTATTCTTTCCTTGTCAGCTTTACACGTGGAGGTAAATACTTCCTGCAGCTATCATAATATCAACACTCCCTCCTAGCTAGGGAGGTATTACAAGTAATGGTTTTGAGCACAAAAACATACCATTCACCCGGTAGCATCAACATCATGACTAGATAATGAGCACCATCATCATCATCAGTGTCATCAGTTGCATCATCTCTCGAAACCATACTTTATTTGAGTAATCAAACATGATGCTCACTCCACAAAGTGATACAAGAGCCATTCTTCTAATCTAGAAGAGTAAATGCTCTGAACCATTTTCCATCTGGGAAATCTCTTTCCTTTGATTATCCATCTAACTGATAATCATTTCCAATACTGCGGAATCAAAACAAAATAGAACACAATTGTGTCTATTCATAGTAGTACATAACTAAAATCCAGTGGTACACTACCACACCAAGTAACACACAAGTACTTGATCAGCAACGTATAGTCACGAACAGTGGCACACATCCACCAAAGTAGTATACATCTATTGTCATACAGTCTTCATAATAATCATCTGATATCAACTTGCACAGAAACAATGTTATGATATAAACCGAATCATCTAGGACAATGTTTCACTCAAATCTGTGATATCTGAAAGAATATTTTCCCTCAGAGTAGAACAATGATATATCTGGACTATTCTTCTCAAGAAAGGAAAAATTATTGTCCTGTCTTCTGAACCTGGACCATTCCCCACCCTAGGCCATTCTTCCTACACTAATAAAAGTGCACCCTGGAGAGAATGTATAAACCCTAAGCAATGTTTTTCCCTCATTGTTGACCCTGGACCATTCCCCACCCTAGTCCATTCCTCCTACACTAATCAAAGTGAACCCTGGAGAGAATGTATAAACCCTAAGGAATGACAGTTTGGACCATTTCCCCTATTAACCACAAGAGAAAAAGACTGTCATGTATCAACCTCCAAAATGGACCATTCCTCATGTTAACCACAATGAGAAATTGTTGTTTGGCGAGGTGGGCCAGTCTTTTTGAGTAACCCTCAAGAAGAGAGACCACCCTAGACCACTCCCCATGTTAACTACAATGGGAAGTCACTGTCTATGATACATCAGCAATCTAGACCATTTCCCATGTTAACCACAATGGGAAATCGATGTCCGTCAGAAATCTCAATCCACTTTTTGAACTGGAAAGGAAATTGCTCATCCTGGACCATTTTTCGAACTGAAAAATGACTTTCCATAAATCAATACATATCAGTGCTCCCTCCCAACCTAGGATTCATCTCTTCCTTTTTTGACAGGAAGTCATCTCCACGAGCTCCATCTTGAGTATGCAAACTCTTTCATCTTGGATAGAATCTTTACCAGGATGTTTTTTTATCTTCTCATCTATGGAGATATGTATTGGAGAACCTCTTTCTCTTTTTTGAACATCATCACGGATAATGTAATGCTTGATTTCAAATGTACTTCGTTCTGGAGCACTGGTCTTCTCTGAAGGTTTCATGTAGCTCTGATCAATAAAGTATATCATTGCTAGAATAATGGAACATATCCATGTTGCACTTATTTTTTCATCATGAGATATGATCTACTGAGTAATCATCTTGATACAATATCTCTGTTATAGAGAATCTTCACCATACTTCTGTTGTGCATTAGTCCACCAAGTTATCTTCTTCCATCTGTATACAAGGGTCTCTTTTCGGTATGCCTCAAAGTCTTGAGGTTTATCTTCATATGTTCTTTGTTTAATTGCTCTGGAGAACCATATTTGCATTCATCTTGATGTAGAACTCCAACCCATGGATGATATAATGACTCATTTAGAGGTATGTCTAGTTTACCAGAACGAGCAATCATAGTCTTCTCCCTCCATCTGGGAGAACCTCTATTTTTGGATCTTGCAATGCTTTCAGTCATAAGTCTTTTGTACACTATTCTTCATCACAACTTTTAGTTATGCTTGATTGCTTTCATATTAGGCTGGTAATCTTGTGATTCTTGATACAATGATTGGTTGTTTAGGCTTCTCTTCTTTCTTGGAATCTTCATTTTCTTCCTTGTGTTTTTCTTTAGCTTTTGGGTCCATGGAGGTTCTTATAGATTCCATGCCCTAAAGATTCCACTTCTTTATTTTATCATAGGATCACATATCTGGATGGATAACCAGGGATAATTTAAGGCTTCTCTTCGAAGAACACTTCTTCTGAGGTTGAATTGAACACATAATATATTTCATGGTTGCTACCATGGATATATACTTCATCATATTCAATGGATCATAGGATTACCTCCATCCTAATCCTTGCTTCATGTATGAGTGCATATAATTGGCTCCCTACATCTAACAGAGTCCACGCTTCTGTCTGCATCCTTATTGTCTTCTGCAAATTATAATTGGATCTCTCTATCTAACAGAGTCTACACTTCCATCTTTTTGTCTTCTACAAAACGTCATAAGTCTTTCTCCAATTTCCTCTTGATTGTTGAATTCTTTATGTCTTTGCTTCTTCTAAGTCTCTTCATGATTTATTTAGCTTATCTTGCAATAGCTTCCACATGATTTTCTTGATGTATTTCATTCTTTCATGTATTATATAATGATATCAATCCTTATCTTGTTTTTCTTCCATCGATATAGTTCTTCTGGGAACACATTATCTTCCAAGAGATAGATATACAAGATATGTACAGAGATGATGCAAACAAGATATGTACAAGGAATAAGAAGAGTATTATTACCTTCAGAAGAAGAAGTCTCTTTCATCCTGCTTAGTCTTCTTTGTAGGTTCCTTTTCTTCGGCAACTAATGCTTCATGTTTCTCCTTCCTTTTATTTAGCTCGGGACAATGATTCCTGTAGTTGCCATACTTTTGATAGTTGAAGCATTGTACTTCTGAAATGTCTTTCTCTTGATTTGGCTTCCTCCTTGAACCAAACTTCCTTTTGTTCCTGAAATTCTTGAATCTTGTTGTGAAGGATTGATCATCGTACTTATTTTGGGGTTTCTCTTTTGCATTGATCCTTGATTATTCTTGAGCACAGCAAGTCCAAAGTTCTTCAAATGTTGGATACTCCTTCCTTGTATTCATATTTGCGGAAAATGCATCCCACGTCTTGGGAAGACCATTGAGTACTATGTTTACCAATTCCTTCTCTGAAATGATTTCTTCAATAGATTTTAGTTGATCTCTTAATGGAGAGATTCTCACTAAACATGATGTTATGTTGTCCTCGTCATTCATCTTCATGTCACGGAGCTCATTCTTCACCCCATAACTTGTCCAATGTTTATGACTAAGAAGAGATTTGTTAGGGCATAATACATCTTCTTCAATGAGTCAAGATGGGAGATGTAGGGTATCAAGTGGTATTTGATAGAGTCCACTATGATACTCATGGCATTGGTGTCACCGTCTTTGAACTTCTCCATAGATGCAACGTTCCACGATTCCTTCTCTTTTCCTTCTTCAAACTATGGTTTCACAATCTTTCCTTTCACAATATCCAACACTTTATTCTTGGCAAGGATGAGATCAATACTTGTCTTCCACACTCTGAAGTTAGAATCTCCATCTAACTTGTTTTCTAACTTCATAGAGTAAGTCATATCTTCTTTGACTTGGTCAACCCTAGATTTGACCAAAAACTCAAACTTCATGTCTTAGCTTGCTGAGAGTACCAGAAGATGTGCTAGGCTAGGGAGCACTGATCTATCCAGAGATTAGGTCAATACCTTCATTTAAGGTTCCTCAATAAGAGGATTATGGTTTCTACAACTGCACCTTCTAGTAACCCTAGCGACAGTGCTATGGTGACTGCTCTTGCTAGAAACCTTAGAGGCATTTCTTCAACGAGCTTAATATCCTTACGGCTATGTTTCCTTCTAGTGGTTAGACTGAATGAAGGAGGTGTGGGCCCATAACCTGTTAGAATATAAGTGGATGTGCTCATTTTACCATTGACAATACCCTTGTCACCCAACCATAGGCCTATGCCACCCTCCGAGCACCTTAACCTTGACAGAGAATCACTATGGAAGAAAAACTTAGGCTATATAGCCAAACAAAGGGTAGCGCACATTTCCCCAAGGATAGCGCATCAACAAGAGATTATCATATAGTCCAAACCATAGCCAAGAGATAGTCCAAGCATAACTACTAGCTGCAGCAGTTGCAATGCCAGCTCTCCTCCAAACCTGTGCAGAAATTGGGCAACTGCAGTGTACACAAGTTCTACTCTGCAATTCTAAGACTGCCTACAAGAATGAGAACTAGCCTCCTGTATTTATACTAATTATGGCTAACTGACTAGGCCGACTTCTCATTCTGGGTATCTGTCTGTTCAGTATATATTATTATTTCTGGTCGACTTCTTCTCTTGAAGGCTAATAACCTAATATAAATTATCTTCTTGAGCTGACAAGTCTTCTATGGTTATTAGACAACTCATTAGGGTTTCTTCTTGCCTCTCGAAGTATTCTATCCTCACCAGATTTACACATGGAGATAAATACCTCCCACAGCTACCATAATATCAACAACACTAACGACAGTACGCCAAAGATTTTAGCAAGAGTCCCCCCCATCCACTTAATCAAGTACTCTTGTCACAAACATCCACTATGTCACGACCTCAATTAATGAACGGATGAGATGCCCTTTCTCTCTCTGTGAATCATTGAATCATTTCACATACTAGTGTCCTACGATCCTTGAATACAGGCATCACAAAATGTCACTTATTCAGAATCCTACACCCCACCATTTCCAAA
This sequence comes from Picea glauca, assembly GCA_000966675.3. Taxonomy (NCBI): domain Eukaryota; kingdom Viridiplantae; phylum Streptophyta; class Pinopsida; order Pinales; family Pinaceae; genus Picea; species Picea glauca. Next base: position 45,631 of record JZKD02S1811833.1, on the reverse strand, counting down.
GGTACCGATGATTTACCTTACTCCATCCCCCAATGTCGTTCATATTATCTCTCCTGAGCATAAGGCACTCCCCACTACTCCATGGTTCATGTATAGCCTATATGAGGATTTGCCCCCAAATCCCCCCAATTCTCCGATACATTTCCCCACGGAAATATTATTCCCAACTACAATTTTTAACCCACGGTATCTCGATATTTGGTTTATGTCGAGCGCACCATCAAAACCTCCTTGTGCCTCCCCTACATATTGACCACCGGAATATAATCATACGGTGACAGTCACCATTGTTACTACCCAGGATCCCCTATATTCTCACCAGTTCCACTGCGACAAATGAATACTCGAGGAATTAACTACCCTTGATTTCCCATGGAATGTTCTCCATCACATAGTGCTCTTTCTCTCACAGGAATCCTTTGAGCCCCCTAGCCAAACTTTGTATACGCAATCAAAACTAAATATTTTATCCCATCAGGGCATACAAACTGGTTCAATAACCCTATCCCTGCCCCCAATGCTTTTGAATAAGGAAACATGGCCAACATTTCCCCCACTATCAAAATCAATATTTCCATCAAACCTGGCATCATAGAGGAAATCACCATTGGCGTTGCATTCTCTCCTGAAGAACTTATAGCTTACAAAGATCTCTTCCAGGAATACCGGGACATNAATCTTGTTGTGAAGGATTGATCATCGTACTTATTTTGGGGTTTCTCTTTTGCATTGATCCTTGATTATTCTTGAGCACAGCAAGTCCAAAGTTCTTCAAATGTTGGATACTCCTTCCTTGTATTCATATTTGCGGAAAATGCATCCCACGTCTTGGGAAGACCATTGAGTACTATGTTTACCAATTCCTTCTCTGAAATGATTTCTTCAATAGATTTTAGTTGATCTCTTAATGGAGAGATTCTCACTAAACATGATGTTATGTTGTCCTCGTCATTCATCTTCATGTCACGGAGCTCATTCTTCACCCCATAACTTGTCCAATGTTTATGACTAAGAAGAGATTTGTTAGGGCATAATACATCTTCTTCAATGAGTCAAGATGGGAGATGTAGGGTATCAAGTGGTATTTGATAGAGTCCACTATGATACTCATGGCATTGGTGTCACCGTCTTTGAACTTCTCCATAGATGCAACGTTCCACGATTCCTTCTCTTTTCCTTCTTCAAACTATGGTTTCACAATCTTTCCTTTCACAATATCCAACACTTTATTCTTGGCAAGGATGAGATCAATACTTGTCTTCCACACTCTGAAGTTAGAATCTCCATCTAACTTGTTTTCTAACTTCATAGAGTAAGTCATATCTTCTTTGACTTGGTCAACCCTAGATTTGACCAAAAACTCAAACTTCATGTCTTAGCTTGCTGAGAGTACCAGAAGATGTGCTAGGCTAGGGAGCACTGATCTATCCAGAGATTAGGTCAATACCTTCATTTAAGGTTCCTCAATAAGAGGATTATGGTTTCTACAACTGCACCTTCTAGTAACCCTAGCGACAGTGCTATGGTGACTGCTCTTGCTAGAAACCTTAGAGGCATTTCTTCAACGAGCTTAATATCCTTACGGCTATGTTTCCTTCTAGTGGTTAGACTAAATGAAGGAGGTGTGGGCCCATAACCTATTAGAATATAAGTGGATGTGCTCATTTTACCATTGACAATACCCTTGTCACCCAACCATAGGCCTATGCCACCCTCCGAGCACCTTAACCTTGACAGAGAATCACTATGGAAGAAAAACTTAGGCTATATAGCCAAACAAAGGGTAGCGCACATTTCCCCAAGGATAGCGCATCAACAAGAGATTATCATATAGTCCAAACCATAGCCAAGAGATAGTCCAAGCATAACTACTAGCTGCAGCAGTTGCAATGCCAGCTCTCCTCCAAACCTGTGCAGAAATTGGGCAACTGCAGTGTACACAAGTTCTACTCTGCAATTCTAAGACTGCCTACAAGAATGAGAACTAGCCTCCTGTATTTATACTAATTATGGCTAACTGACTAGGCCGACTTCTCATTCTGGGTATCTGTCTGTTCAGTATATATTATTATTTCTGGTCGACTTCTTCTCTTGAAGGCTAATAACCTAATATAAATTATCTTCTTGAGCTGACAAGTCTTCTATGGTTATTAGACAACTCATTAGGGTTTCTTCTTGCCTCTCGAAGTATTCTATCCTCACCAGATTTACACATGGAGATAAATACCTCCCACAGCTACCATAATATCAACAACACTAACGACAGTACGCCAAAGATTTTAGCAAGAGTCCCCCCCATCCACTTAATCAAGTACTCTTGTCACAAACATCCACTATGTCACGACCTCAATTAATGAACGGATGAGATGCCCTTTCTCTCTCTGTGAATCATTGAATCATTTCACATACTAGTGTCCTACGATCCTTGAATACAGGCATCACAAAATGTCACTTATTCAGAATCCTACACCCCACCATTTCCAAAGGTACCGATGATTTACCTTACTCCATCCCCCAATGTCGTTCATATTATCTCTCCTGAGCATAAGGCACTCCCCACTACTCCATGGTTCATGTATAGCCTATATGAGGATTTGCCCCCAAATCCCCCCAATTCTCCGATACATTTCCCCACGGAAATATTATTCCCAACTACAATTTTTAACCCACGGTATCTCGATATTTGGTTTATGTCGAGCGCACCATCAAAACCTCCTTGTGCCTCCCCTACATATTGACCACCGGAATATAATCATACGGTGACAGTCACCATTGTTACTACCCAGGATCCCCTATATTCTCACCAGTTCCACTGCGACAAATGAATACTCGAGGAATTAACTACCCTTGATTTCCCATGGAATGTTCTCCATCACATAGTGCTCTTTCTCTCACAGGAATCCTTTGAGCCCCCTAGCCAAACTTTGTATACGCAATCAAAACTAAATATTTTATCCCATCAGGGCATACAAACTGGTTCAATAACCCTATCCCTGCCCCCAATGCTTTTGAATAAGGAAACATGGCCAACATTTCCCCCACTATCAAAATCAATATTTCCATCAAACCTGGCATCATAGAGGAAATCACCATTGGCGTTGCATTCTCTCCTGAAGAACTTATAGCTTACAAAGATCTCTTCCAGGAATACCGGGACATTTTTGCCTAGTCATACACAGAGATGCCTAGACTTGATTCTTCTATTGATGAACATCGTATAGACACATGGCCTGATATCACACCTATACGACAAAAGAAACGCCCACTACACCCATCCAAATCAATGGCCATCAAATTCAAAATCGACAAATTACATGTTGTCAAGTTCATATACCCCATCGCATATATGTCGTGGGTATCCAACCCCGTACCTGTCAACAAAAAACAGGGCATTATTCACGTCTGCACTGACTTTCATGATCTCAATCACGCATGTACAAAAGAAAACTTCCCAATTCCCTTCATTGCCCAAATTATTGATGATTGTGCTGGCCACAAAGCCTTGTCCTTTATGGACGGTTCCTCTAGCTACAATCAAATTCAGATTCATCTTGTAGACCAGTACAAAACCACATTCACTACCCCATGGGGTACTTTTGCATATCGTGTCATGCCTTTTGGCCTCAAGAATGTCAGTGCGACATTCCAATGGGCCATCATACATTTTTCATGATCTGGCTTGCATCATCCTCGCCTACTTAGATGATCTCACCGCTCGATCTAAGAAACACACTCAACATCTAGATGACTTATGCATCATCTTTCACAGGTGTCATTAGTACAATATCCTCTTGAACCCCCTAAAGTGCGTATTTTTCATCACTGTTGGATGCCTCCTTGGGTTCATCGTTTCCCAATGTGGCATCACTGTCGACCTCCTCAAGTTCTAAGCCATCACCAAAATTCCACCACCTTGGAATTTATGCCAAATCCAAATCCTACAAGGCAAAGATAACTTTCTACGTCGCTTTGTCCCCGATTACACCACTTGCGCACATGGTTTCCTTCGTTTATTTGCGTCACAATATCCCATCCCAATGGGATGAACATGCCCAAAATGATTTTGATGTTTTAAAAGCGGCACTCTCCAATGCCCCTTTGATTAGTCCACCTGACTATGATCGTGACTATATCCTCTACTTACTGGCCTCAACTGTCTAAGTGGCAGGAGTTCTCGTCCAACTAGGGGACGATGGTTGTGAGCATGTAATTTACTATATTAGTAAAAATCTTTCAGGACCACCCCTGAAGTGCAATCACAAAGAGAAACTCTCACTTGCAGTTGTCCTCGCAGTCCAGAAACTGTNTAGGCTATATAGCCAAACAAAGGGTAGCGCACATTTCCCCAAGGATAGCGCATCAACAAGAGATTATCATATAGTCCAAACCATAGCCAAGAGATAGTCCAAGCATAACTACTAGATGCAGCAGTTGCAATGCCAGCTCTCCTCCAAACCTGTGCAGAAACTGGGCAACTGCAGTGTACACAAGTTCTACTCTGCAATTCTAAGGCTGCCTACAAGAATGAGAACTGGCCTCCTGTATTTATACTAATTATGGCTAACTTCCTGGGCCGACTTCTCATTCTGGGTATCTGTCTGTTCAGTATATATTATTATTTCTGGTTGACTTCTTCTCTTGAAGGCTAATAACCTAATATAAATTATCTTCTTGAGCTGACAAGTCTTCTATGGTTATTAGACAACTCATTAGGGTTTCTTCTTGCCTCTCGGAGTATTCTATCCTCACCAGATTTACACATGGAGATAAATACCTCCCACAGCTACCATAATATCAACAACACTAACGACAGTACGCCAAAGATTTCAGCAAGAGTCCCCCCCATCCACTTAATCAAGTACTCTTGTCACAAACATCTACTATGTCACAACCTCAATTAATGAATGGATGAGATGCCCTTGCTCTCTCTGTGAATCATTGAATCATTTCACATACTAGTGTCCTACGATCCTTGAATACAGGCATCACAAAATGTCACTTATTCAGAATCCTACACCCCCCCATTTCCAAAGGTACCGGTGATTTACCTTACTCCATCCCCCAATGTCGTTCATATTATCTCTCCTGAGCCTAAGGCACTCCCCACTACTCCATGGTTCGTGTATAGCCTATATGAGGATTTTCCCCCAAATCCCCCCAATTCTCCAATACATTTCCCCACGGAAATATTATTTCCAACTACAATTTTTAACCCACGGCATCTCGATATTTGGTTTATGCCGAGCGCACCATGAAAACCTCCTTGTGCCTCCCCTACATATTGACCACCGGAATATAATCATACAGTGACAGTCACCATTGTTACTACCCAGGATCCCCTATATTCTCGCCAGTTCCACTGCGACAAATGAATCCTCGAGGAATTAACTACCCCTGATTTCCCATGGAATGTTCTCCATCACATAGTGCTCTTTCTCTCACAGGAATCCTTTGAGCCCCCTAGCTAATACTTTGTATACGCAATCGAAACTAAATATTTTATCCCATCAGGGCATACAAACCGGTTCAATAACCCTATCCCTGCCCCCGATGCTTTTGAATAAGGAAACATGGCCAACATTTCCCCCACTGTCAAAATCAATATTTCCATCAAACCTGGCATCATAGAGGAAATCACCATTGGCGTTGCATTCTCTCCTGAAGAACTTATAGCTTACAAAGATCTCTTCCAGGAATACCGGGACATTTTTGCCTAGTCATACACAGAGATGCCTAGACTTGATTCTTCTATTGATGAACATCGTATAGACACATGGCCTGATATCACACCTATACGACAAAAGAAACGCCCACTACACCCATCCAAATCAATGGCCATCAAATTCAAAATCGACAAATTACATGTTGTCAAGTTCATATACCCCATCGCATATATGTCGTGGGTATCCAACCCCGTACCTGTCAACAAAAAACAGGGCATTATTCACGTCTGCACTGACTTTCATGATCTCAATCACGCATGTACAAAAGAAAACTTCCCAATTCCCTTCATTGCCCAAATTATTGATGATTGTGCTGGCCACAAAGCCTTGTCCTTTATGGACGGTTCCTCTAGCTACAATCAAATTCAGATTCATCTTGTAGACCAGTACAAAACCACATTCACTACCCCATGGGGTACTTTTGCATATCGTGTCATGCCTTTTGGCCTCAAGAATGTCAGTGCGACATTCCAATGGGCCATCATACATTTTTCATGATCTGGCTTGCATCATCCTCGCCTACTTAGATGATCTCACCGCTCGATCTAAGAAACACACTCAACATCTAGATGACTTATGCATCATCTTTCACAGGTGTCATTAGTACAATATCCTCTTGAACCCCCTAAAGTGCGTATTTTTCATCACTGTTGGATGCCTCCTTGGGTTCATCGTTTCCCAATGTGGCATCACTGTCGACCTCCTCAAGTTCTAAGCCATCACCAAAATTCCACCACCTTGGAATTTATGCCAAATCCAAATCCTACAAGGCAAAGATAACTTTCTACGTCGCTTTGTCCCCGATTACACCACTTGCGCACATGGTTTCCTTCGTTTATTTGCGTCACAATATCCCATCCCAATGGGATGAACATGCCCAAAATGATTTTGATGTTTTAAAAGCGGCACTCTCCAATGCCCCTTTGATTAGTCCACCTGACTATGATCGTGACTATATCCTCTACTTACTGGCCTCAACTGTCTAAGTGGCAGGAGTTCTCGTCCAACTAGGGGACGATGGTTGTGAGCATGTAATTTACTATATTAGTAAAAATCTTTCAGGACCACCCCTGAAGTGCAATCACAAAGAGAAACTCTCACTTGCAGTTGTCCTCGCAGTCCAGAAACTGTGCCATTACATCCTTCTTCGCACTACCAAATTCATGGTAGATTCCAACCCCATGCAATAATTGCTCAATTGCTGAGAAATTAATGGAAAATTTTCCCGATGGATCGTCATCCTTCGGGAGTATGACCTCAAATTTTCAACACCCAAGAGCAAGAAATTCCTCATCCTCACCGAACTCATTATGACATTTCCCTCAGATACTACCAGTTTACCCATAAATACAAACTTCCCTGATGAACACCTCTTCTACATCCCCTCGGATGATCCCTGGTACGGCGATCTCCTCGTCTACCTCCGAACATAGAATTTTGGACCCCACCTCTCCAGGGAATATCATTGACGTATTCGCCATTAGGCCCCTCGATATATTCTTATTGGTGACATATTGTATTCACGAGGGGTCGACACCATACTTCTTCGATGTTTTACCATCGATGAAGATGACAGAGTTCTGAATGATTTTCACAGTGGTTCTTGCGGTGGTCACCTATCAGGGATGTCCATCGCCCATAAAATCATTCAAGAAGGCTAATTATATCCCACATTTTTTCAAGACTGTATCCACGCTGTGACAAATTCCAGCTTTATTCCCACAAAGCACGAATGCCACCTGCTCTTCTACACCCAGTCATCACCGTCGACCCCTTTTTCGAATGGGGCATTGACTTCATGATTTGTAACCCTCCATTTAGAAATGGACACAAGTACATTATCTTGGCAGTCAATTACTTCAACAAGTGGGCTGAATCCATTCCCACCTTCAAGAACACCACTAACACTGTAGCACATTTTTTCATTAATCACGCCATCTCCCGCTTTGGATTCCCACTATAGTTAGTCTATGATGACGGAAAACACTTAGAGAATGAGATCTTCATTGAACTCTCTTGCTGGTTAGGCTTCTCCCATGATTTCTCCTCCCCCTACTACCCTCAGTCCAAAAGACAAGTAGAGGCAGTCAACAAGGTCCTTAAAACCATGTTGCAGCATACTGTCAACAAACATAACACCAATTGGCATCATATGTTTTTTTCATCACTATGGGCTTATCGCAAATCATTTAAAACCACCACTGGTTTTACACCCTTTCATATTGTCCATGGGGTCGAAGCCACTCTCCCCATCGAGTGTGAAATTCCCAACTTACACACCATTATTGAGCTTTTACTGGACACTGCTCCAATGGAGTAGTGCTTGTTGAACCTAGAGTCACTGGATGAAGACCATCAGTCTTCATTATAGAAGAAAGAGGCAGCCAAAAAATGGTCAAAGGACAACTTTGACCACCATGTCAACCTTCGCTCCATTAACAAAGGATACCTCATCCTTGCGTACGATATCACCCTCGACCATGGAAAATTTGAGTCGTTATGGCATGGACCCTACATCATTCAACATTGCCTCACTAAAGGTGCCTACATCCTGGTCTCTCCCGAAGGCCACCCTCTCAAATAACTTTTCAACGAGTTGTACTTAAAGAAATTTTACGCCTGAGCATAGTCATTCTACACTAGGCTTTTATTTCTTTTTTGTACATGTTTTGTAGCATTTTTTTCTTCTTTTTACTCCATGCCTTATGTCTGATCTACCATTTGTGTTATTGAAAAATGCTTCCTCCATCTCCCTACCACATCGGTTACACTGACAGAGCTAGCTGGTGGACACAAAATCTCGCTTCGGTCGTTTGGGCCCTCTATACCCCCTCTCATGAACTACTCCACTCCAATGGCATATCTTTGGGCTCAACAACCAACAACCAAGCAGAATACACAGTCATCATTGACCTCCTCGCCGATTCCATTCACCATCATATTCTCCACCTTAGTGTCTTACTAGATTCCCATCTTGTCATCCTATAGCTCAACAATGTGTACCGTGTCTGCAATCCATGCCTCTTCTGCAAATACCTGCAAGTTAGACTTTTATCTCGACATTTTGATTCAATCACATTTACACATACTCCACGACAATGCAATCAAACAGTAGATAATATGGCTAACCTAGTGTTAGATTAGCATTTATCACATCAAGATACCATTACACATACATAAACCATCGAAAGTTTGTCACAACATATAGATTAGACATCATAAAAAAATTCACAACACA
>JZKD02S1811833.1:8744-22310 GCA_000966675.3 Picea glauca | reverse complement strand
CTTTTGCAAATTTTTAATGGTCTCTACCAAGTTCATGCTTTCTTCCTTTCCTTCTCCATGTCCATTTGAATTTGTACCTTCATTACCCATATTGACATACATCCCTCTGATCTCATCTTCATGGATGTAAGCCCCATGTGTATCTTCCATGATTATGAACTCTCTGTTGATATTGTTCTAATATAATTGTTGTTAACTCTGCAAAATATTGGTAAAAATATCACTAACTACGTGTAGACCATCCACGTTCCTCTCAACCTTAGACCACACTGCTCAAAACTCTCAGCAGTGGGTCACCCCTGAACTGGGACTAAACATAAATAAACTCTTCAAATGCACACATTCATACATAATAATAATAAAAATACACATGCAACACACACATGAAAATCATATTGTAGTATCCCCAACATCCAACTGGGCCATGGCACATAAATTTTTTGAGCTATATACACAAATTAAAACAAATAGAAACTTTGCAAATGCATAGATTCATACAAAATAATAATAAAAATACACATGCAACACACACAGGAAAACCCATAAAAATATATGCATACATAATAATGCAACATGTAATTTAACACACAATTGACACTTATCTTGGTAAAAATATCATCAACTGCGTGCAGACCTTCCATGTTCCTCCCAACCTTAGACCACACTGCTCAAAAATCTCAACATCGGGTCACTCCCGAGCTGGGACTAAGCTCCACTCGGGTAAAGTAATTCCTAACCAGGATGATGTATCTCAGATAGCAGGAAAAAAACCTTCACAGGTGCAAACTCAAACTAATATCCTACAGTCCCTCATTCCCCACATGCCTATCCCACCCCAGGAAGTGTGCCCCTTATCTACTCAATAGTCCCTCAACTACCCCACTTCCTTTCCATGGCTTCAACAACATGATGGATAGGAAGCCTTAGATCCCTGTAGCTGTAGTTTGGAACCTTCAAGAAATCAATTCCCCCTAATTCTCTCACTTACAGATAATTTCTCACGGGCCTGAGAACCCACCTCTTCAATATCCCACAGGCTTGACAACCCGCTTCTTCAATACAACTCCTAAGCTAACCAAGTATAGGTACAAGTACAATGAAATGAATTTTTGGAGGACAACTGAAAGAGTGAGTGCATGATGATGGAATGATGGGAAAATGAACTAAGTCTAAACTATATGTATGCATGTTCCCAACTTGACACTTGTCATGTTGAGAACTACTTTGGCCCACTTTTCCCCATCCTTAGAAATTAGGATAAAACAATTATCCATACTTTATAGTTTAAGGAATATTAATATAATATTAATTTTTGGCTTAAGCTCCCTAACTTAGCCCCTTATCCTTAAATTTTAGCCCCATTTTCCTAACTAGTGGAGTTTAGGCCCCCATACTCTTTTACATGGTTTTTTTGCTGCAATGATGTGTTTTTCATTAATATTTGCGTGTGATTACATTTATATTTACATTACATATATACTATCCTTTCTGCATCCCCTCTCACCAGCCTCAAAACAAAACATATACACAAAGTCTCTCTGGCCTCAAAATCACGTGCACTTAAGTTTGCCGCGCATGGTATCCTGGAATGTGAACACTTCATCATTTTAGTGCACAGTACATGTGCACACTATACCATAGAAGGTGCAAGCAAAATGATATCAAACAACTCACCAAATTAAGTGCATTTGTGTTTACATTTACAATTGGGGTTTGACCTAGGGGTATTACATCGGTCAACTTATAGTTTCCCATTGCAACTTCTAGTCTCCTGATCCTCCAAGTACATGTCATGTTGTACCCATCCACTAATATCAAATTAAATCCCTCGAAATCCTCTGCAAATATTTTTCTCCTGGTGACAAGTGCAACATCAATGATGTTGTGGGTGGCTCCACCATCAACCAATGTTATAATCATCTACCCCTAGACAATGCTTCTTATCCCGAAGGTGTAATATTTAGGGACCCCTATAAGTGTGGCAATGGTCACTCCCTTGGGGATATCCTACACTGGTGCCTACTCTATATCTTGCAATGACTCACCATTGTCTTGTCCATTACCTTCATCATCACCCTCATCCTCCTCATTGGAAACTACCTCAATGTAAAGGACTTTACCTTTTCCCATACATTGATGACTTGGTTCCCATGGATGTTTTCAACTAAATAAAATTTTCTTCCTCCTTAGTTCTCTTCGAATCTCCTTTTCTATCCTGTCCTTCCTTGTCCGTGTCTTCTGGGAAACTTCATCTCCTTACCTCCTTGAGGGATGAAGGGTTTTGTTGGTATATTCTTGTTGACTATTTCCTTCATGTCCTAGGATCTCATGATGGCCTCCTACAATGTGGTTTTCCTAAAGGCCTTCACCCATCCTCTTAGGGGTTTATCTAAACCCTCTATGAATAACATCACCAACCTTTGTTGAGAGATATATGTCACCATAACTTCCATCCTCTTGAAATATGTAATGTATGCTTCTTGTAACACACCCAATCCCCTAAATTACCTCTAAAGGATGGAGTATTAAAATTTCACTTCTTCTAATCATCTAAATTCCCTTTGTGTAAGAATTCCATAGTCATGTACTCATCAAGAGATTTTCGATCACTATAAGTATTCTCAAATCAGAACTTTGGTCTAAACGTTATAGCCTCTCAAAGTTTCATGGGATTTCATTGGCCAGTGACCAACTCATTTCCATGTGTATACTTGTTACTCATTCCATCCAATGTGTCATATACCACTTCTACATTCATTCCATGGGCCCAATCCCTTGGCTCACCTTCATCATTGTTGGGATTTCTCATCCCATGGTTCGCTCCCACTACAAAACTTTGACGACCATTCACCAACAATAACCTCCCCCAAATCCTATGGCCCTCAGGTCTTGATACCTACGGGTTAGAGCACGCCTACGATATCATTTGGAATGAAGGTTAATGTCCATTTCCAAATAGTATTTAAGGCACATGGATTTAATCCATGAGATAAAGTACAATTGTTGTTAGCCCCAACTCCCATCATCATCGACATTTCTTGGTCAAACATGATCTTACCGATCCTCCCATATTTTCGATGAAAACACATTTGGATCTAACAATCCATATCTCCTCATCAAATATTTGGTGAGGTCAACAATTATCACTGTCTTTCCTCTTCGTACCCTCATCAACCAACCAACATATAAAACCTCTCATCCTAGGGACATTCTAGTTGCCTTGTTGGCATGCCATGTCATTCATGACATCAACGTCCTCACTCCTCCTTTGAAAAAGTGTCACAAAAGATCAACGATGGATATTCCACTTGCCCATTGATAGGTCTATGGTTCTCTTCATGTCACTGATGCTTGTGTCATCGGTGTTTGGGGCTCCTCCTAGGGAACCCACCTTCTACCTCTGACGAAGATATGTCAGGGATCTATGACCCAAATTTTCCTGAGGATGAACCTTGATAGATCCAACAACCATAATTTGAAAATGAAGATCCAAAGGACCTCTTCGCCCAATGGGACCCACCTTTGTCCCATTGGCCAATCCCTGGGTGATACTTTTCACCACCTTGGAAACATAGACTACCGATTTGGCATGCCATGTCATCATCTCATCACCATGTCCTCTCATAACTTAGATAGGGCCTACAATAGATCTATGGAAATTGTCGTGTCTCATGCACTCACCGATCCAAGGTCTTGATTAGTGCTCAGAGTCCTACCCATTTATAGTGTTTTTGTTCCAGTCTATTAAACGACTCCAAGGAACCTTATCCAAGGACGACATTGATGCACTTATGATGTCCTCGATCAATGGTTGATTCAATCAATGTTCAAAGGTTATCCTACCCAGTTGGAGAAACTCTCATCAACACTAGCTTGCCTCTTGATCAACACTAGCTTGCTCTTTTCGCCAGCCTGCTAAGTGGGACCCCTGATGACCAACGACTGAGCTTAAACTCATTGCTTCTAGATATGAACCCACACTTAACCTTAGAGTCTCTCCTTAAGATATTTTTCTACAATGCTCAAGAGTTTCCTATGAAATATCACTCCGAATAGTCCTCTATGATAAAAAATTCAAATCTCTCCTCTATCATCTAATTAGATCGATGACTATTGTTCTTTATCCAACTAACAAAATCACCAAAAATTACATAGTTCTAGCACTCATTCGTTCATGAAAATGTTCCTTTGTCAATGAAGGGTTGAGATATTTTGATAAGCTAGATCGATGACTTCGATCTCTCCTAGGTTAATAAGAGACTTCATGGTAATATAGCCACCACTTTGGGGATTTATCCAATTCCTAAGTTATTCCAAGTTATCTATAAGGGATTACTAGGCCTTCTTGGCTCTCTCCTTTGCTTCAAAATGGGTGAGGGCATTCTCATCCTAAGATTTTGGCTTATAGGTCCCAACCCAAAAGTATTAAATATAACTTATTGTGAAAACATGGATAATTAAACATTTACATAGCGCAAAAAATGGAATTCAACACCATTATTTTTAACAAAAAAGAATTCACATCTAATATACAAATAGAGACATTCAACCACGCATGTCATTCCAAGTATACAAAGTATGAAAATACTTATCTTCTATAGATTGTAGCCAACCAACTGACTATGGGTGTTCTCATTTCCACCCAACCATAGGATCTGCATTCTCAGTAACTTYGACAGTAGGTCACCCCATGCTAGGCCATGATACCACCAATGAATTCTCTCACTGATGACCTCCAAAAGTCAAGAAATAAATTAGGGAGGTTACTCTCCTCCACTTCTCTGGAAGCAACATAGGTCTCCCTTCTTCCCCACTAAGCTAAAGACCTCATGGGGTTTATCATATGCATTTCCATCTGGATTTTCTATGAATAAGAGAGTCCCTTCACAACTACACTGCCCCTTAGCACCCTCTCCTTCCAGTGTCAATTTCTTTCCAGCCAACATCAAGCTCACAATCCTCTTTTGATCCATCCTGGGCTTTGGGTCTTCTCTATTCCATCTCAAAACCGTTCTATGATTTTTATGATCTTTCCATTGCATGCACTCGTTCATTCTCCATCTCTATGTGTCACATCTCTAGACAACACTCCCTCCTTAGACCTGATCTTTTCTGAGTCCTCTCTTTGATTAGAAAAACTTTCCCAACTCTGCGTGTTCCTTCCCTCTTTGAATGCAATGTCCACATAACGATTCTCTACTTGTCCTCTTTTTCTGTGACTAGAATTTCCTTGTATCTCCCTTGTGTGTCTCTTGCACACAATTTCTTCCTTCTATCCGGTTATTTTTTACCATTGTCTTCTCCTTGTGCTAGTTCTTTCAACAATATTTATTTCTTCAACTACCAATCCCGTTCTTTCATAATCAATTTATGTGGATCTAAGTGGTTCAAGGTATGTGGGAAGCTTATGCATTCAATTGTATTATTACAGACTATGATTGATGTTGGTTCATTGTATTACAACACAGATGCACATTTTATTACAACACCGGTGATTTTTATCATTAAACACATCGATGTTAATTTTCTCTTTTTAGAAACATCGACCTATGATAGTGTGATTATTGTTATTTTTAATTCCATTGTTCATAAAAAAAATTGACATATATCTTATAATAGTATTCATATAAATTAAATTTTGAGTAGTTCATTTGGATATGATGTTTGTATTATTTTTTCATGTCATCATATTTTACATCTCTTCATTATAATATTTAATCATCCATATATTTAATCAACGATGTAACATTTCACAACAACATTGGACAACACAATAGAATAAAATAAAATGTATTTTATTATATATGAATAAGAGGCTCTTTGTCCCCCCCTTCCTTTCCCCTTCCTCCTTGCCCCGATTGAACTAAATCTATCCCTGCTTCCTTCAAGTCCCCTCTGGAGAGACATGTCAGAGCTAAAGGAATCCCAATGAGATTGAATAGGATGACCAAAATGAGACAATTATTGGTAACCCCTTGTCTTTCAATTGGGACACTATGTCCATTACATTAAACAAAATGTCCGATTTTCATAGACAATTATTTCAAAAAATACAACAACCTGCATTGATATCCAAATATATCAATCATCATTCTTCGCTGAAATTGTTGTCAGTGCTCAAGATACTTCCATGAATTGGGTTATTTGGCGATTTTTTTTGTTGATTTCCTCGATTTCTTTCCTCTTATTCAAGTTCCATATACAAAAATACAAATAAAGTGTAATGAGTGTATCTATAGTGGTGATAATAATATTGAAACTTGAAATAAACAATATACATGAATGTAAATTGAAAAGAAACATACCATAGAAATAATTGAGTCATGAATGATACACATTCTTTCAAAACCAAATTTTATGCCTTCTGTCAACAACTCTTTTGTTGGCACATTTCCATACTTTGTTCGCAAGTTTTATACCCCATAATAAATAATAGATTCAATATAAAAGGTTTTTTTTGTTCCATTAATTATTAAATGGGAGATGTAAAACAACATAGATACTTACAAATTCCACAATTAATTTTTGATATGCCAACATATACTCACAACCCATACTTAACCCAATGTCAATCAATTCTTCCAATGGCTCTTCTTTGTGTGTTAGCACATGTTCAAAGAAATTCAAGGATGGCTGTTGTAAAACAACTTAAAATATACAAAAATAAAATCTTGAGTTATTATAACGAAAAAAAAATTACCCACAAACTTTGATATCAACCCTTTTCTTCCTTGTCGTCCTATTTTATGTGTTGAATGGGTTCCATTTTGTTTTTTTTTCTACAAGAAAATACTTGAAAATTAATATTTAATGCTGATTTTTTATTTATATGTACCTAATACAAAATTTCAATAATTTCATACATTCAAAGCACATTTTTGTTGAGATGGTTCCTCTTGTGATGCAATTATGTCCATTTGTTTGACCATCTCCTTATACAATTTTTTTGACATTCATATTGGCATATTTCGTATATCAGCTCATTGATGCTTTGAGATTTTCATAATCTTCCTGAAAAAAGTAACGTGACGATAAACTATTTTTATTTTGATATATGAAAACTAAATATAACAAAATTGATATTAATAAATGAATGCTTTGTAGTGATATTTACATATTCGAGAAAATGCGTTTTAGGAATATTACTTTTTGAATGATTTTTTTTTGTTGTTGTATGTTTTTTCTACTGTAAGTCTGACAAGTCTCATTGACCATCGCTCTAGAAACGCTTCCTATAGTTTAGATATAACCTGGTTCTTTGAATCATTGGATTGATTTCTATATTGTAAGTGGAAAACACGTATATACGTTCATTCCACTATATCCCTCATAGTTTTGTAAAAGTTCCTTCCCCTGTCATTAACCTCTAGCAACACTCCAGATGAGCTAAGGACCAATTGATCATCATTTACATCTTCTATAATTTTTATTTCTTTAGGATTACATTATGTTCCTTCATTGTTGGTCCCTGTAGAGCACTTTTTTTTTGTAAATAAAAGTTTAGAACCTTGTATTAATATCGATCATATGCTATACAATGATAGGCGTTAGCCACCTGTTCTGCTACAAGAGGGAAACCAGAACATGTGGCTACAAGCTATTCAAAAATTGACATGTACTTCTATATTGTAGCCTTGCTAGAACTAAAGTGCTTACGCCAAAAATTACAGTGTGTCTGCGAAATAAAAAATGTGGAGACTATGTTTTGCAATATTCTGTTAATTCTACTAAGGCTATATATATACAGAGCCACCATGACTTTAACTACACAGATGGTAGGAAAAAAATGCTAAAACATCTATCTGATTATCGTGGTATATTAGACCACCGACTCTACAATTGAATAGACAAAAAAACTAGAACTTGGAGGCTTCAGTCCATTGCTAGGCCTGGTTGTCCATGTATAGTGTATGTTGGGGTGAACCGCTGACTGCACATCGGGAAGCTAGCACTTGCAGGAGAATCCAAGAGTGCATCGAACATGATACTCATTCATTGGTTGATGACGTTTTGTGAATGCACCTAGTCCTCCTTCTTTTGATTGATCTCGAAGAGGAGTTGAAGGTGCTCCTCTACGATATGGTTGGAAAAATGGTGAGCCCGATCCTCCTCCTCCTTGCCAGTCTCATTATTTACCTCTGTGTTGAAATCCATGCATGTACCTGGAATGTTGTCCAACTTCCAGCTTGGAGGAATCTCCTCCTCCACCTTGCATCTTCCATCGCCAAAGTAAGGGTCACTTGGCTTAACCACGGGGGGAGGGGGTGAAGAAGTAAGGGTCTGGAGTGTGACGGGTTCCCAGGGGTGGTGCCTCTTCTTTAAATTCGCTTGGACTATGAATTTGTGGTGGAGATAGGGGAAAGTGAGACGTGTAGGAGGTCGCCTCCAATTTGACCAGGTTGTCTCCAAAGACCCGCAGAGGAGCCGATTGCATCCTCTGGGTGGAGTGGCGAGAGCTAGAAAAGTGGGTGATGAGTGCTCTTTGGGAGGGGGTAAATCTGTTGGCTCGAGAGAGGATGCTTTTGTTGTGAGCACCCCTCTTGGGATTTCCACACTCCCGAGACATGGTGGGGGCGATGAGGAGGTGGAGGAGGGAAGGGAAGAAAGATAGGGGAAGAAGAAGGAGGTGAAGGAGGGAAGCAAAGGGGATGAGATGGAGGGTGGAGTAGAGGGAGGTGCAGAGGATACCACTGCTGCACAAGAAGAGATTGCAAAGAAAAAAGGTGTGGTCGTTTTCGTGAGAGCCAAGGAGAGTTACCACATAGAGAGTGCACCAAGGAGGGAATGGGTTGGAATGGGCCTGGTTTCCCCTCTTATCCCCATAGAAGCCAGAAGTGACCTCTTCATCCACCATTGAAGTATGAATTGAATGCTATGTCCTTATGGTATGCCCTGCTTGGCTGGTTCGCTCGCCTAAGAGCCCAACCAGGCACACTAACATTAATCCTCTCATGGTGTGAGCTATGGAGGAATTAATGGGAAAGGGCTGGTGGTCGGGGTTAATAACTCTCTCAGATGCCCTGTTCCAACTGTCCTCCAACTCTTTCCATGTGGCACCCCATCCGGGTGAGGGATGTCCCTTTGGGCTAGCTACCTGCAATGAATCCATAGTGGTGAGATTTGGTTTTTCCTGGAGTTTGTGAGAGTAATCTGTTGTGTGAGCCCAACCCCTTCATTGTCCAGTCTGTTCGCCTCTTTATTTTCATTTCTCCTTATGTGAGGGGTGGTGAGAGTGAGAGAGGGTCTAAGGAGAGACTGAAAACTATGGAGGGGGCCTAGGAGGCACCAACTAGGGGTGATATTTTTTGGATCTCTTCCGTTCAGGATTTTTGTTGCCAGTTCAATTATTACTTTGGAGTTGCCTTCTATGATCAAGATAGTGATGTTATGGTCAAGAGCCAATTGCAATCCTTTTATTAGCCCCCAGATTTCCATTGAGTTGTTGGTGTCAAATCCCATATTTTATGCAGTGAGGCTATGATTTTTTCCCTTTCTGTTTCTAATAACTGATCTTGCACCTAAGAGGCCTGGGTTGCCTTTTGAAGCATGATCGAAGTTGGTTTTGTGAAATATGGACTGGGGGGGGGGATACCAAACAAAAGGACTTAAGGATTTGGCTATGAGGGGGGGTTGTTGTGGAGGGAAGRAGTTTGAGAGTGAGAASCCCCAAGACTTGAGAATCRAGATCTCACCCAAATCAAAGGATAAGTCTTCTTGAGTCCAAATTTGGAGTTGGAGAGTTTCCTGGAGGTGCAGGAGGATGGTGGAGCAGAGGATGGAGGCTTGGGAGGACTGGGAGTGAAAAATTCTTCTATTTATTTCTTTCCAAAGTTGATAGAATATGAATCCTAGTAAGAGTTGCTAGGTTTTGTTCAGGATTGGTCTTTTATAAGAGTCATCACCCCAACCTCAAATTGTGCTCATGATGCTATATTTGACCCGATTGGTTCTTCTCATGAGCTCAGTGGCCTGATTCCATATTTCTTCACTTAGAATACATTTGTTTAGGAGGTGCTCCATAGTTTCTACTTGATGGTGACAAAGATGTCAGATCGAGGGGATGATAAAACCCTGTATTTGAAGATTGTCCCATGTTAGGATTTTGTTTTGAAGGAGGAGCCAAAGAAACGTGGATATTTTGGGCCAAAATTTAGATTTCCAGGATGTTGTCCAGATGTGGTATTTTGGTAGAGTTTGGAATTTTTCCTGTAGAGTATATCCTTCTTTGAGTGTGAAATTTTTGTGGGGTGAGTGCCCCCATCGGATTATGTCTGGATTGATGCTTATGTGGATTCATCTCAGGACTATTTCTTGCCTCCAATGTTGCAAGTCACAGTCCCTTTCTACTTGGAGTTCCTGATGGGAGGATTTTCATCTTCTCCAGAGAGAGTTGGTTGTGGTGGTTGTCCATATGTCCGCTACTTTGAAGGTGGCAAGATCGTGTATGTGATTTTCATAGGATTGAAGGTTTTCTTATGATTGGAAGGGTGACATTTGCTGCCAAGAGTCCATCCAAAATAGGGCACTTTGACCATTACTGATTTCCCAAAAGGCGTGTTCCTGTATTAGTGGCCTGTTTTTCCAAGAAGCATTTCAGATGTTGGAGCCTTCAAATTTGTCTTGCAGCCTGATCAGAAGGCTTTGATGTGCATTTGGAGCATATTTGTGTTTCCAGATCTTTTCCCAATTTTCTACTGGATTTTTGAGCCATCTCCACTAGATTTTAATGCCCATGGTGTTGTTGAGTTTACCAGGGTCCCGGAGTCCTAGGTCACCGAGGGATTTGGGCTTACAGACTTTGTCCCAGTTGACTAGGGCCCATTTTTTGTCTAGGTTTTGGCCATGCGAGAGGACGTTCCTCTGCAGATTCCATATTTTCTTTATAATGGATTGGGGGGTGACTAGGGATGAGAAAAGGTAGGTAGGGATGGACTGGAGGACAAATTTTAGGAGGGTGATTCTGGCAAGGAGGTTGAGGGAGAAGAAGGTCCAAGTGTTGAGATGATTGGATATGGAGAGGAGGAGAGAGTCCCAGGAGATATTTCAGGCTATTGAATCTGAGAGAGGGAGGCCTAGATATTGAGAGGGCAAGGTGCATACAAGAGTAGTCAAGAGCTGAGAAATGTGTTGTTGGATAGAAACATGCGTGTTGAAGAAGAACAATTGTGATTTGGCCAGATTAAAGGTTGTTCCTGAAGTTTCACTGAAATCATTGAGGATGAAGCTTAGTTTGTTTGCTTCTTGTGTTGTGGGGGTTTTCAGAAGCATTGTGTCGTCAAAAAATTGGCTATGGGAGGCAGCACGCTGGAGCCCGTGGAGGGGGAGGCCTTGAAGGGATCCATTTTGGATAGAGGCCTTGATATAGAGGCCAAGGCCTTTAGCCATTATGACAAAAAGGAAAGAGGATAGGGGGTCACCTTGCCTTATTCCTATTGAAGGTGAGAAGGGTTGTGAGGGGGCCCCATTAACGAGGATTGAGAAGAAGGTTGAGGAGATGAGGTTCATTATCTAGGCTATCTAGTCCACACTGAAACCAAAGGCTTAAAACAACTCTTATGTATTTCCAACTTAATTTGTCAAAATCTTTTGAGATATCCAAATTTAGTAGCATACCTAGATTGCGGGTGTTTTTGAACAAGTGTATGACCTCATGAACAAGAATGATGCTACCCATGATTTTTCTTCCTTCGACATACCTAGATTGCTCTTTGGAAATAATGAAGGGGAGGATTGGCTTGAGTCTTAGAGCTATGACTTTGCAGATGATTTTGTAGATAACGTTGTAAAGTGCTATGGGTCTGAATTTCTTCGAGTTTGTGACCCTCTCTTCTTTGGGTATTAGGGTCAGGAAGGTGGCATTAAGTGCTGATAACACTTTCCCAGAGCTGTGAGATTCTTCGACCATTTGCCACACTTCTTCCCTTAAAATTGGACAACAGGAGTGAAAGAAGTCTATTGTGAAGTCGTCTGGGCCTGGAGGTTTTCCTATGGGTAAGTCCTGGATAGCTTGATCCACTTTTTCCTGGGTGATGGGTGTCATGAGGGATTTATTCTGTTCCTGGGTGACCAGAGTTGGGATGTTCTGAGTCACTCTTTCAATTGCTGAGGTGCGGTCCACAAGAGGTTCATAGAGGAGATCCTTGTATAATCTTGTTAGCTCATGCATTATTTCCTGGTGAGAGAGCAGGGTGGTGCCCTGCGAGTCTTCCAACTTCATGATCTGGTTGATGAAGCATCTATGGATCATAGATCGGTGGAAGAATTTGGTGTTTTTCTCTCCCTGTTTGATCCATTGAACCTGATATTTCTTTCTCTAGAGAATTTCTTCCTAATTGTATCTCTCCTCCATTTGCCTCTTAATATGCTATTCCTCCTATTGCTGAGCTAGTATATGCCCAGTTTGGATGATTTGTGCCTATATGGCCTCTAGTTTTTGTTCCAACAGTTTTCTTTCCTGGAATATGTTACCGAAGACCTCTTTGTTCCATCTTCACACCTGTTGTTTCAAGTGTTTTATCTTTTGTTGGAAACAATACATATTGGTTCCCTTTTGGATTTCCACTGTGCACCACCAGTGGTGGGAAAGACCCTAGAAGTCTGGATGAGTGAGCCAGAATTTCTCAAATCTGAAGGGATTGAGCTTGGGGGTGGAAATTGTGTCTACCCATATGTTTTATCCTTTTCGTCACCTGAATGAGCAAAAGAGGGACACTTGCAAGTCCAGTTGGGTTAGCTGGATAAGACATAAGTTAGTGCATGAGTTAGAAATATCAAGCACAATAAATAAACAAACAACTAAGCTAACAACAATTAAAGAAACTGAACTAAAGTTCATAAGGGAATTAGAACCAAAATTAACCAAACAATTAACCAATATTGATGCCACCAATGGATAGATTGTATTAGTGGGAAAACACCAAAGAGAACGTGAGACTTATGGGTCCCCCCTTCCTCCAAGGGAGGTCTCTTGAACCCCCAATGAGAGAGATCTTCTTACAAATAGAAAACTAAAAAGAAATGGTGAAGAAATACAAAGCTCATTCACTCAAGAGCTGATGTGAATATCCCAATGAAATGGTGCTTGTATTCTCCAATGAGGAAAGAGGTTCCTTGCATGACAATAGAGGCATCATAACAATACAAATAGATTCTTGGAAATATAGTGCACCCATGGCCTCTTTTTATATCAAATATTTGAGGCATTATCCAATCGGTGTTTTGTGTGAACAAGGGGCCCTTTAGGTCTTTGACCACCCCCCCACTCAGATTCAGCTCGGATTTGGGGGTCAAATTGACTTGGGAGCTGAACTAGAAGTGGGTGGGAGGCCGACCAAAATAATTAATGCGCCATTCTGAGGTGTGCACGGATTTTTGCGTCCACAGTCGCACATCGGGAACATGTAATTTTTTCCTGCGTTTTTGACTAGTGCACGTGCGTGCGCTGGCTTTATATTCTGATCACTTTCTGATTTTATAACTAGTTGTATAGTTTGTGCCCTTTGTAAATGTATTTTTTGGGCCATGAATGAACTAATAGGTGTTTTTGGAGGTGATGGATTTCTGTAA
>JZKD02S1811822.1:49452-65298 GCA_000966675.3 Picea glauca | reverse complement strand
CTTCTTCTCTTGGAGGCTAATAACCTAATACAAATTATCCTCTTGAGTCGACTTGTCTTCTAGGGTTATTAGCCAACTAATTAGGGTTTATTCTTGCTTCCTGAAATATTATATTCTCGTCAGGTTTATTCGTGGAGGTAAATACCTCCCGCAGCTACCATAATATCAACAGTCAGATCATGGGATTCATAAGTGTGCATCTGGGAGAAAGGTAAGGAATCATCCTAGCCGTTGATTGTGTGGAAACGTGGTGTCATATTTGTCACTTCGGTGATAGATTACTTCGGGGAAAGGGGGTGATGAGACATCTGGAACTCCCAAATGCCAAAGTCCAAAGTAGATCTCAGTCATTGGCTATCAGAGGAGCGTGGACCATAGATTTGGTCCAGGTGTTTTCGTCGGTTCAGAGCTCAGATAAAAAAGGAACCAACTGCACCCAAAGTCATTGAAGCCCTAAGTTGTGAAGAGGGTTGGCCTGAGGTTATATCATGTGGTCATATTTAAGATGATCCTAGTGGAGAAGCTAGCACTCGTTGGTCAGTGTTACCAGAAGCACGAAAGAGCGGGGTAGCAGGTGAAATGACCTGCGTGGTAAAAACCAAGGGACCTATGTAAATTGTTCCAGGGTCTCCTAGAGGCCCGAAAAGTGGATTCGGCTTAGTGTGATGAAGATCCTTGACTGGTAGGTCACAGAACCCAGGGGAGAGAAGGAGGGGATACATCAAGTGGTATCAGAGTATAAACTTTCTTACAGAAAACGGGCAAAGGAAATAGGGGATAATTTGATATCATCATGTGGTATCATAAGGAAAATATTTATTTTAGATCTTTGTGTGAAGTAGAAAGTTCAACACAATTCTTGCTAGAAGACGTGTAGAGCCACCTGTGGAAAATCGAGTTGTGGAAAGGGAGATGTGAGAACTTTTCACAAGGTTGGATGTTATGGAGGAAACACAAATAAGAGCACCTGATACTGGAGACGTAATTGATGCAGAGAACGAAGAAGTGGAAGTTGAGGAAGATGTAGTAGAAGATGTTGCAAAAGAATGCTTTCTCAAAGAGGTTTTGAAATTGGGAGCTAGAGAGAAGATAGACATCCCAATGTATGAAGGAAATTTAGATGCTGAAGAATTGATGGATTGGATAAGGTTAATGGACAAGTATTTCAACTATGAAGACATCGATGAGGAGAAGAAGGTGAAACATGTTGTCACCAAATTAAAGGGACATTCAATGTTGTGGTGGGATGAACTGTAGGTTGACAAAAGATGCAAAGGAAAACAAAAGATTAAGAATTGGGGAAAAATGGTAGCCAAGTTGAAGGCTAAATTCATACCCAAGGATTATTAGATAAAAATGTTCAAGAAGTTGCAGAACCTCAGACATAAGGGAATGACAGTGAAAGAGTACACAGAGGAGTTTACAAACTGAACATCAAAGTTGGACAGAGAGAAAAAGATAATGAAAAGGTTGCGAGGTATATTAATGGCCTAAGATATGAAATCCAGGATGAAATTAGCATGATGATAGTAAGGACAGTGGAGGATGCTTATCATATTGCGTTGAAGGCAGAGGATAAGTTGGCTAGGAAAAAGAGCCAGCGAAGCAAAGGAATAATTCTAAACAAAGGTAAGGTAATTGTCTATGATAAGGCACATAAACCCAAAGTTGAGATTGGAAAACAACATAGTCACTTAGAAAGAGGAGGAAGTTCCTAAGACAGAAAATATGGTGGAAGGAATGCTTTTCCTCGAGGAAGAGGAAGAGGCAGAGGAGGATAAGTGAAGTGTTATGCATGTGGAAAGACAGGACAAATGTCCTGGGAATGCCCCAAGAGAAATAAATAAGGAGGAGGTGAAGTGCACATTTCAGAAGCGCAGAAGAGGAATGTTGAAACAGAAGGTGCAGAAGATGGGAAAAATCTGATGATGAAGAAGGTTCTCTTGAAGCCAGATTCAGAGGTTGAAAAACTAGTGCAGAGGAATAGTTTGTTTAAAACTGCTTGCAAGACTAAAGATAGGGTATGCAAAGTGATAATTGATAGTGGGAGCATTGATAACTTAGTATCCACAGAGATGGTGGAGAAACTGGAGCTTAATATAACTGCACATCCGAGTCCGCATAGAGTCTTATGGTTGCAAAAAGGACACCAGGTAATGGTAACTAAACAATGCCTAGTTGAATTTAAGATAGGTGGATATAGAGATGAGATTTTGTGTGATGTGATTCCCATGTATGTATATCATGTTTTATTGGGGATACCATGGCAATATGATAGGAATGTCATTCATGATGGGAGAAAAAATAATTATACTTTGGAGAAGAATGGTAGGACACACATGTTACTGACAACAGATGAAAAGAAGGTGAAGGAAGAAGACAACACAAGTATACTTATCATGAGTGGGAAGGACTTCCTGAGTGAATTCAAGAAGGAATAAGAGATGAAATTTGTTGTGGTGAGGAAACCCAGAGTTGTCCTTATAAGTAACTCTATAGATGATATTCCTGAAGAAATTTAGAAGTTGTTGGAGAATTTTGTTGACATAGTAGTTGATGAGTTACCTAGATTATTTCCACCCATAAGGAGTATGAGCCATCACATTGATCTAATACCAGAAGTAGTTCTGACGGACAAAGAAGCATACAAATTGACACCTCAAGAAAATTAGGAGGTAAATAGACAAATCCAATATTTGATGGACAACGGCTAGGTCAGAGGAAGCTTGAGTTCGTGCACAATACCAACTGTGTTTAGTCAAAAAAAGGATGGAGGATGGAGAATATGTACAAACTCAAGATCCATAAACAAGATCACCATCAGGTATAGATTTCCTTTACCGAAGATGGATGACTTAATGGATTGTTTGAGTGGAGCAAATTATTTTTCAAAGATAGACATGAAAAGTGGATATCACTAGATAAGAATGAGAGAAGGTGATGAGTGGAAATCAGCCTTCAAAACATATGAAGGGTTGTATGAGTGGTTTGTTATGCCATTTGGATTAACAAATACCCTGAGTACTTTTATGAGGTTTATGAATGAGGTATTAAAATATTCTATTGGTAAGTTTGTGATTGTATATGTGGATGATATATTAGTCTTCAATAAAATAGAAGAAGAGCATGTGAGACACTTAACATTAGTGATGACAATATCGTAGCAGGATAAGTTGTTGATAAATCTAAAGAAGTCCTCTTTTATGAAGACATAACTCATTTACTTTGGTTTTGTGATCTCTTCAAATGAATTGAAGATGGATCCATACAAGGTGACAGAAATCAGAGAATGCTCGTCACCAAGGAGCATATTTGAGGTGAGAAGCTTCCATGGATTACCAAGTTTCTATTAGAAGTTCATTAGAAATTTCAATGGCATTTGTACACCAATGATGGATACAGTGAAGAAGAGACACAAGTATTTTAAGTGGACAGAATAAACTGAGAAAAGTTTCAAGATATCAAAGGAGAAGATAACAGAACAATCGATTCTAGTCTTTCTAGATTTTAGGAAGACATTTCAAGTAAGATGTGATGCTAGTGGAGTTATAATTGGAGCAATCTTGAGCCAAGATAATAGGCCTGTTACATATTTCAATGAGAAGTTGAATGACGCTAAGAGAAATTACTCCAGATATTATAAATAATTGTATGCAATAATTCAAGCCTTGAATAAGTGGAGGCACTACCTTGTTCCAAAGGAATTTGTTTTGTATAGCGATAATCATGCTTTACAATTCATAACCAGACATGAGAAGTTAAATTAAAGACATGTTAAGTGGATAAAATTTATGCAAAATTTCACTTTTGTCATTAAACATATTTTTGGTAATGCTAACCAATTTGTTGATGCATTGAGCAGGAGATGTTTGATTCTGCAGGAGTTTCAAGTTAAAACCTTAGGTTTTGAACACCTTAAGGAGATGTATTGTGATGATCCATATTTTAAGGAGGCATATGAAGCACGTGCAAATCTTGTGCTCAGAGATAGAAGACATTGGGTAGAGTATCTTATTCAAGATGGATTGTTATTTAAAGGTTTCTAGTTGTGCATACCAAAATGCTCAATGAGAGAGAATCTACAAAAGGAAAAACATAGTGGAGTTATAACAGGACATTTTGGCCATGAAAAGACATTTTCATAGTTGAAACGTTCATACTATTGGCCAGGTATGAGGGTAGATCTGAAGAAATTTGTAAACAGATGTAAGATTTTCCAGTATGCAAAAGGAAAGAAAAAAAAACTGGATTGTATCAACCATTGCCTATTATAGATAGGCCTTGGGATGCAATAAGCATGGATTTTGTGTTGGGATTGCCAAGGACACAAAGAGGAAGTGATTCCATATTTTTTGTAGTGGATAGATTTTCAAAGATGGAACACTTTATCCCATGCCATAAAAATAATGATGCAACACACATTGCAAATTTGTTTTTCAAGGAAGTCAGAAGACTTCATGAGTTACCTAAGAGTATTGTCTTAGATAGGGACACTAAATTTGTTGGTCATTTCTGGAGGACATTATGGAAGAAGATAGGGATGTAAATGTATTTTAGTTCAACATATCACCCTCAAACAGATGGAAATACTGAGGTGGTAAATCAGATATTAGGGAATTTGCTGAGGAGTCTGGTCACTGACCATCATAGCCAGTGGGATCAAATTTTGTCATAAGCATATTTTGCATACAATGACTCACCAAACAGAAGTATAGGAAAGAGCCCATTCCAAATAGTATATGGGATGAAGTGAAGAGGAGTATCGAAGTTGAGAGATTTGGAGCATAATGAATTCAGAAGCGTTGGAGCAGAACACTTCGCTGCAGAAATGCAAAAGCTTCACAATCAGATCAAAGAGTAGTTGCAGAAAAGGAGTAGCGAATACAAATGTAGATTTGATCAACATAGGATAAAACTTCAATTCAAAGTGGGAGATCAATTTCTATCACATCTCAGGAGGGAAAGGTTCCCAAGGGGAACATATAACAAACTGAAGCTGAAGAAGATAGGACCATGCAAGATCCTAAGGAAATTTGATGAAAATGATTATGAGATAGAGCTTCCAGAAGATGTGGGTATATCACCCATATTCAACATTTCAGACATGTATCCTTACAGGGAAGATGACATAAAAGGATCAGAAGATCAAAAACATATACAGTGGGAGGATAAAATGCCTGTAGCAGAAAATCCATAGATGGAGAAGCTCATAGATCAGAGAACTGGTAAGAAGACCAATAGAAATACTTATTTTGAGTATTTGGTAAAGTGGAAAGGACACCCAATAGAATATGCCAGTTGGGTAAATGAAACATATATTCAAAAGCATGGAAAGTCAGTGCATGAGCTCATGGATATGATTCCATGATTTTTTGTCCATAGGAGTATGATGCAGGAGCATCGTCATCAAAGCGCGAGTGGAAGACAACTCAATGCACTAGCGCACATTTTGAAATAATTTTGAATTTAAGAAGGGAATATCACACAAATATCTTGAAAATATTGAAATTAAAGAACATATTTAATTCTTAGGAGTTGAACCATTGCATGAGATCAATGGGGAGTGCATTTTTCTTTAATGTAGTAGATTATAGTACAGATTCGACGAGTTTTCTCTTAACTGTCTCTCTCAAAAATTTATTGTAATAAATACTTAGTAGTTGGAATATTTTAATTTGATAGGATAGAACTAAGGTAATCGGAGGGAAAATCTCTATAAGCTCGTTTTGCATAAATAAATGTATTGTTTCCCAAATGAGGTTGTTGTTGCAATTTAGTTGAAGGCTGTTGAGAGTATTGTAGCCAAAGATTATTGTAGTTGAGAGTTTTTGGGTTGCAGAAGAGCATTGTATGAGCCTATGTACATATCATTTGAATGAATATAACAGAGAAGCATTGTTCCAAATGTTTGGTGTTGTTGTTACTATGTCTATCTGAATGAATGAATGGTAGGCTTTCTGTTAATTGCAATTCTATGCTATTACTTATTCTTATGTTGTGAATTCATTTACATGGTTGAATGCATGAATATGTGAGATATTAGATGAGTTTCAATTGTTTCTCTTATACAAGCATGTGCAAGGAGTGCATAGTGTCCACAAGGTGTGTATCGACAAAGTCTATTTTGACTCAGAAGCTTAGAAGAGATAACATGAAACTTTTGTATGCAAGGAATGCATAAGTTTCCGCAAGGTGTACATTGACAAAGTCTGTTTTGAATCAGAATTCAAGGAGGGATAGCTTGAAGGTGTGCATAGGAAGAAACACACTCAAATTTATATTGTTCAGGAGAAAAAATTAAGCCATGTAAGAACTGTTGCAAGGAGTGCATAGTCTCCCATCAAGTGTTAAGTTGAAGGAATCCTGTTGCAAGGAGTGCAGAGGGTTTATATTTGAGTAAGTATCGAAGAAGTCATTCTGAGATGTTCAGAGTGTCGAGAAGGAACAAGTTTAGGAGAGATAACTTGGATCTTTTTATGCAAGGAGTGCATATTGTCCACAAGGGGTGCATGACAGAGTTTTTTGAATCAGAAGCTCAGGAAGAGTAGCTCAATAGTATTTGCAGCAGTGTGTAAGAACTAGTACAAGGTGTTCTAAATCCCCCATAAGGAAGCTAAGTTGTGGAAATGACCTATTGCAAGGCGTGCACAGAGTCAAAATTCGACTAAGTGTCGAAGAAACACTCTGAGGAGTTAGAGGTTTTGAGGAGGAAAAAACTCAAAAGAGGTAGGCGAGGAAGAATCCTTCAATAGGGAGGATCCCTTTAAAAATTTCACAAATTAACGAGCAAGGTCCATTTAGGAGGAAGCAGGATCGTTCTAGATTGTCATATATGGGAGAGTTGCATGGAGGTTAGGCGCAAATTCTTTCGACATTTCATAGTTCGGAGGACTTAAAGTGTTTAAGGAGCGGGGATCACCAAAGTCCTCAAGACGTGAATTAATTCTAGTCAGTGATGACAGTGAGGATACATGGCATCATATTGAAGAGTTAAGAAGGTAGAGCTCAATAAGTTTTATGCAAAGCATAAGTCGATTTTCATGAATTCGCAAAGAGCAAGGAGATCTGGACCATCATATCTAGAGAAGATACGTGGTGAAGATATACGAGCTTCAAAGGAAGAGCCCTTCAGAGGATAGGAGAAGGTGGAGCATCCAAAACTCCCAAACACTCGACTAGAGATGTATATCATTACCATTGATCTACAAGGGACACATGTTGTCAGATCGCGGGATCCAAAAGTGTGCATATGGGAAAAAGGTAAGGAATCATCCTAGTCGTTGATTGCGTGGACACATGGTGTCATTTTTGTCACTTTAGTGATAGAGTACTTCGGGGAAAGGGGGTGTTGAGACATTTGGAACTCCCGAATGTCGAAGTCTAAGGTAGATCTTAGACGTTGGTTATCAGAGGAGCGTAGACCATAGATTTGGTCTAGGTGTTTTCGTCGGTACAGAGCTCAGGTAAAAAGGAACTAGCTGCACCCAAATCCGTCAAAGCCCAAAGTTGCGAAGAGGGTTATACTGAGGTTATAGCACATGGTCATATTGAAGAGGATCCTAGCATAGAAGCTAGCGCTCACCGCTCAGTGTTACTAGAAGCATCAGAGAGTGGGGTCAAGGCGAATTGGACCTGCGTGGTGACAAACAAGGGATCTGTGTAAATTGTTCTAGTATCTCCTAGAGGCCCGAAAAGTCGATTCGTCTTAGTGTTTTGAATATTCTTGACTGGGAGGTCACAGAACCCCAGGGAGAGAAGGGAGGGTTGTGTAATATTCCATATATAAAAAGTATGCAAAATAGAAATAAAATGCTAGAAATGGCAGAAAAACAACAAAATAACCAAAACATCACCACAATAACACTAAAATGATATCAAAATAAGACCAGAGAGAGAACTTTGATTCTAAGAGCAATGTTCACTTGCCTCTTCAAGGGGGAAACCTCCAGTCAAGTAGAGCTCTATTACAATAATATCCAAGCTAGGTTTCTCATACCCTTGAATCCTGTTTATACTAAATATGTCTATCAAAAGAACCATCTAGAGGAAGATCCTTCTAGAAGCGGACGCTTCTATTAGGTCTTCTTACATTTGACTTATTCTACCTTATTGCAAGGCCTTATTAATATTGACCTTTATTACATCCGAATATATTGTCCTACCTACGTGAGGGGTTAGGTCCCTAACATGTCCTCCCCCTTAAAAACAACCTTGTCCTCAAGGCTTGAGATGTGGAAATTGCTACAGAATGGTAGTTGGTTCCCAAGTGGCATCTGCTGGAGTTGTATCTTTCCACTAGAATAACACTTCCTTGATGGTTCACTGACGCAGGTCATGCTCACACTAGTCCAAAAATTCTATGGTTGTAGCCAAATGGATCCTTCTTCATCCAACTCAGGAAGGTTGGTTTGAGATTGGCACTTAGTTCCAATCACCTTATTTAAGCATGAAACATGAAAAAAAAGATGTAGTTTAGAACGACTAGGCAAATATAACTGATAGGCCACCTATCCCACATGCTTGAGAACAACATAAGGACCATAAAATTTGGGCACCAGCTTCTGACAATGGTCGGCCTTGAGGGAATTTTTCTTGTAAGGTTGCAGTCGAAAAAACAATTGATCCCCTTATGCAAATTGACATTTAGAGTGACCTTGATCTTCTTGTTTCTTCATGCGATTCTAGGCCATGACCAAATTCTCTTTGAGGGTATGGAGAATAGTCTCTCAAACTTTAAGCATTTGGTCAACCGCCTGGACCTTTGAGACACCTGGTAAATATGAGAGAACTAAAGGTGGATTTTGTCCATATACTGCTTCAAAAGGAGTCATGCAGGTAGTTGTATGGTATGAAGTGTTGTACCACCATTAAGCTAGGGGTAAGATTTGAGCCCACTGATTTTTATTTTCCGATGCAAAACACTTCAAATATCTTTCCAAACACTTGTTGACAAATTCAATTGGACCATTGGTCTAGGGATGATAAGTTGTGCTAAGATGCAATTGGGTTCCTTGTAGCTTGAACATTTCTTGCCAAAAATTGCTGGTGAAAATTGGGTCGCGACCAGAAACAATAGAACGCAGCATGCCATGAATATTGAAGACCTGATCCATGAAAATTTGAGCCACAGTGGATGATGTAAATGGGTGTTGAAGAGCACAGAAATGAGCATACTTGGAAAAGAGATCA
This sequence comes from Picea glauca, assembly GCA_000966675.3. NCBI lineage: Eukaryota > Viridiplantae > Streptophyta > Pinopsida > Pinales > Pinaceae > Picea > Picea glauca. The sequence goes on along the minus strand of JZKD02S1811822.1, from coordinate 56,109 downwards.
ACTACCATCATGATGACTAATTTATTTCCCGATTTAGGTAAGCATGTGATGCAGGAGCATCGCTCCACCTCAGCAAATGTGCTAGCATGCCAATATGCAAACAAAAAATGGAGAAAGGGAGAGGCACCGACCCTTCCATTTTTAAATTTTGAATATAATCCTATATGGATTTTTGCGTGTTGTAAGGATGATAAATGTTGGGCTATGCCTTTGTACAGGTAGTGGTTAGGGTTTCCTTAAATGATTACTTATAGCAGGTCCAGATTGTAGTCAGGTATGGATAAAAATTTATGGAATGTAGCCATAGGAGTATGGTGTTGTACCTGAGACAGTGATAGCACTAAGGCAGTGGTGAGGATAAGCTCATGGAGCCCTCATTTTGTAATGAGGAGACTTGAGAGAGAGATCTTGGGATATAGAAGTCTTAGAAGAAGAAGAACCTAGGACAGAATTAGAATAGGAGAAAGAACTAAGACTCTGTCATAGTCCAGTCTATGTACACATTTGTAAACAAACAGTCATCTTAATACAAAGAAAATAAGTTTTTCCTACACACAACGTGTTTATGAATTACTTGTATTCTGTGAATGTTATCTATGTGTTAATGTCATATATGTATGATAGGTTTCATCTGCATTCGGTAGATAAATTTATTTATATTTTTTTGAGTTTTAAGTATCATTCTATGTTCTTTAGGTTGCACAAGGAGTGCACAACATAACATTTGATGTTTTGTAGCCAACACAAGGAATGCGCATCTAAACTCTACAGAGTCAGGAAAGAACATGCTAGGAGGGTGCACCAGAATGATAAGATCTCAAGGAGGAACCTCAAGGTTACTGAATACCTTAGAGGAGGAATCTGTGTAGAGAAGGCACAAAGAGATAGAGTTATTGAACACTCTGTAAGGAAGAGATATTCAATGTGTGCATCGATCAAGGATAACAATAGGAGGGAGATAAGGATTTATTTTCAAGAAATCCTTCGAATCCGAGTTTGATGAAATCCAGAAACAGAAGGAGTGCGTGGGAGATCGAAATATTTGAGGAGATCAAGCTCAGAAGGAATGGCACAAGGAGTGCGTGGGAGATCAAAATATTTGAGGATATCAAGCTCAGAAGGAATGGCACAAGGAGTGCCTGGGTGATAGACTTATTCCAATTCCTAAATCTCAGAAGAGATAGTGTTTCAAACACGTAGGCGAGACCCAGAGGACAGGTTCGTGGGATAAAGTTCAAAGGCCAAAAACCTTTGAATACTGACGAAGTCTTCCAAGTCATAAGAAATCAAAATCTCAAGAGGAGGAGCAACATCAACCATCAGATTGGTTTTATGGAGGGACCTAGACCATTAGATCAACGTCTAGTGACATAATGAAGCATAGAGGAGGAAATATATCTCAAGCGTTGGATCTGAGCGTAGAGGACCAATCGTCGTATGATCACGAGAAGGTGAAAAAGAGTTAGCATGGTGTATATGCAGGATAACGAACTCGCAAAAGTCTCGAAGTCATTTGGGACCGTCCATCATTTGAGAGGACACGTGGCTGAAATCTATCAAGTTCGAGTGAAGATGCTCTGGGAGGAATGAGCACCCAGAGAAGGTTGAAACACTTGAAGCCCGAAGAGCCAAAGAGCCGAGAGTCGTCGATCTGCAGAGGGACACTTGTTAATATATCATGATCTTTGGGTAAGTTGTAGTGAGGTTTCAGTTGAGAACTGAGATTTCCAAATGCCAAAGAGCCGTAGAGAAGATGGACCATTAGATCTAGGAGGACACGTGGTGAAAGATCGTGAACTTCAAGTGAAGTCACTTTGGGAGGATGCGAAGGAGAAGGGTTTGAAATCATCGAATCTCAAACAATCGAAGTGAATGATATTCGTCGATCTGGATAAGGATAGGTGTCACCAGATCGTGGAATTCAGAGAGTTGCACTTCGAGGTTTTTGTGGAAAAGAAGCCTTGGAAAGTTTCGAAGCATTGAAGGCAGAAATGATTAAGGGTTTTTGATCCCAAAGGAAGAATGTGGGTCGTTGATCTGTGAAGAGACACATGGAGGATGGAGATTCATTCCATTAGACAGTTATTGAACAACCATTGGATCAAGAGAGAATAGGTGTCAGATGATCCAACACTACAGAAGATTTCACTTCAGATATTTGTGGTTGTTGATATTTGAGAACACCGAAGGCCGAAGTCCCGAAAATGATGGGAGTCGTCGATATAGAGGAGGACACACAAAGCCAGATCCTAAACTCTGGAAGAAAGCATAAGAGAAATGGTCCGATAACTGGGAGGAAATCTTGGTCATTGATTAAGGAAGGATTAGTAAGACCGTTTATCTAGTCGAGGAGGTCAAAGTCCCGAAGCGGGAGCATGAACGTTGATCTGGGAGGATACGTGTTAGCATATATTCCACTCTGGGAGATACCCAGTCAGCAGGGATGAGAGTTTGAGATTTGAGATCTCAAAAGTCCAGAGATCCAAAGGAGATCTCGACCATTGATCAAGAGGAGGGTCGCAGGACCATTGATCTGAGTTGAAAGGTCAAACATTCGAAGGCGGAGTAGAACCATTAATCGAGCAGGATAGGTGTCTAGAGATTATAAAATCTGGGAGATTGGAGTACGGAAGGAGCTGGGCTTCAGATTTAAAAATCCCGAAGTCCGAAATTTCAAAGAGCTAACATTCATTGATCTAAGAGAGGCAGATTTGGTCCGTAGAGTGTGAAAGGTGTAGATATGAGCCATCGGTTCAGATAAGATCGTCAAGATTGCGATATCGACAATCCCGTTGCATATCAGGGATAGGAGTTGCACAGACTTTAAAGGTCATAGCCCAAGGGCACATGTGAAGAAAGGGGATTCGATAGCATTCTTTGATCATGGATCATATCCAAAAGCGAGAAATCAGAAGATGGTAAGGATTTTGGGTCTAGGACATGCTCTGATGTTAATTTTCCTTGAGCGGGATGCAATTAGAACCACGGTATTCACAAATGGATACATGGAAAAATGAGGAGGATTGCGGGGTGAAAAGTGGGTTGGTTTGAAACCACTCTTGTCATGCTCACAATCATGCATTATCACAAGGACATGACCCAGGGTCGTATGAAGGAGGGGATAATACCAAAGGGGATTACTAGTGTTTTGGGAGTGTGAGGAAATTAGCCCACAGGTCTGACAAACCTGCACACAGAAGGAAAAAGGGACCTGTGTATATTTGATTTAGGTTCAAAGAGGAACCCAAGGAGTCGATTCAAATCTGCAGTTAGAAATATCCTAGACTGGGAGGTTGCAGAACCCTAGGAGGGTAGGGGGCCTACATCAATCTGTAATAAAATCCATAGAGATATCCCTCCAAATAGTAGGTGGAATCAGAAGTGGTTGTAGTGTGCCAAGAGATTTGGCTGTTTCTCCCTTGTTGCATTGACACACATCACATTCAGCTACAAAATTATGAATGTCTTGTTTCATATCATCCCAGAAAAATAATGTTTGACCATGTCATAGGTTTTGGTAAACCTGGAGTGCCCAACTATGAGTGTAGCATGAAGCTCAAAAAGTACTGTGGATTTAAGTTTTGATTGTTTACTTAAATACAAATAGCCTTTGTATCGAAGCTCATCATGGAGCCAAGACTACCCTAGGGAAACTGGAGAATTGGATTGTAATTGTTGTATAAGATGCAAACTTTTGGGATCGTGTAGCCATTCCTATCGAATGACTTGGAGCCAATCTAGTACAATGAAGGAGAGAGAAAAAAGGGATCCTTCATATTCATATTTTCAGGAAAGTGCATCCACAACCACATTGTTTTTTCCTTTGTTTTAAATGATCTCATAATCATATCCAAAGATCTTAGTCACCCATTTTTGTTGCTCTAGGGAGGAAATGCATTATTCCAGAAAATACTTGAGGCTTTGATGATCTATCTTAATTTGGAAGAATTTCCCCAATAGATAAGGGCACCATAGATAAACGGCATGGAGAATAACCAACATTTCCTTTTCATAGATTGATTTGCCCAAATTTCGTTCAGACATTTGTTTATTGGTAAAGGTCAAAGGCTGACCCTCTTGCATAAAGACAACGCCAATTCCTTTCCCTGAAGCATCAAATTCCAGGACAAAGGTCTTTGTGAAATTAGGAAGGGCCAAGACTGGAGTGGTGCACATGGCCATATTGAAGGTCTAAAAATCCTGAGCATCTGCTGGAGTCCAAGTGAAAGAATTCTTTTTAAGGAGTGCAGTGAGAGGTGTCACAATCTTTCCATAATTATTAACAAACTTGTGATAATAACCTGTTAATCTCAGAAATCCACGCAATATTTTGAGAGTCTTTGGGTGAGGCCAGTCTTGCATAGCTTCAATCCTTTTAGGATTGACCCTGACGCCATCCTTTCCAACAAGATGACCCAAGTACTTGACTTCTGAGGCCACAAAAGCACATTTAGACTGTTTCAGGAAAAGTTGGTGCTGAGAGAGTAGATGGAGAACTCAATCCACATGAGCAAGATAGTTTGTCCAGGTTTTTCTATAGATTAGGATATCATCAAAGAAAACTAATACAAAATGATGAAGAAAAGGATGAAAGACATGATTCATGAGGCTTTGGAAGGTGGAGGGGGAATTACACAAGACAAAGGGCATGACCAAAGAGTTTTAAAGGAATTCTTAGGAATGTCTGCCTCTTTCATACATATCTGGTGGTATCAAGAACAAAGATCAAGTTTAGTAAAGGACTGGGCACCACTCAATTCATCCAAGAGGTCATCAATGACAGGAATGGGAAATTTGTCTTTAATGGTGAGTTTGTTGAGGGTGCGGAAGTCAGGAAACATGCACCAAGAACCTTCTTTCTTCAGGACCATGACCACAAGAGAAGAGTAGGGGCTCATACTAGGGTGGATAACTCCTGGGTTAAGTATTTCTTTAACCATTTTCTCAATTTTATTTTTTTGTGAAAGGGGGTGATGATAGGGATGGATATTGGGAGGAAGGCTTCCTGGTACAAGGGGAATGGAATGATCATGAACACCATGGGAAGGAGGGAGTTCCTAGGGAGTGGAAAAGATCACTTGATGTTTAGAGAGGATGGATTGGCGGGCTTGCTGCACAAAGGGTGTCTCATTTGCTTGTATGGCATGGAAATAATGCTAGAATGACCTTTTTTTAGCAGTGTTTCCATGCGATGGGAAATAATGATCTCAGGTGAACCGATGGTGATGCCTTGGAACTTATATTGTTGGCCCTCTTGGTCGAATTTCATGGTTAATTCCTTAAAATCCATGAGAATGGGACCCAAAGTCCTTAGCCAGTCTGCACCCAACACAATGTCACAACCACCCATGTCGATAGCAAACATATGAGATTTTAGGTGGTAATCACCAATTTGGAGACAAATATTTTCACAATGCCCGCCATGTTTCATGGAGCTGCCATTGCCAATCATGATTTGGAAATTATTGACTGCATGGATATAACAATGAGTTTCTTGGGCAATGTGGCGATGATTAAAATTATGGGTGCTTCCACTATCAACAAGAATGATGACCTTTCTATACTTGATGTAACCAATTATCTTGAGGGTCTGGGGAGAAGAGAAGCCAATGAGAGAATTTAGGGAAATGACTGGTTCTACTTCAGGAGGGTCTGAGGGAGGGGTTATGCCAGTGGGTTCAAGTGACTTAGACACAAGGGGAGTTTCAACATCTTCTTCCGAAATATCCTCCAAGATGGCCATAAAAATATTTTGTTCCTTACACTTGTGGCTCGAAAAATATTTGTCAACACAATTATAACAAAGGCCTTTGAGTTGGCGTTCATCCATTTCATCCCTAGTCAAGTTTTGGATCTTTAGTGGAGCAGAAAGAGTAGTGGGATTTACTTCTTTAGTGTGAGGAATAAAGAAGGGTTTATGGTTTTGAGAAGAGACAACTTTTTCTTCTTCCTTATATCTTTTAGTAGCCTCCACCCAACTCTGAGGACGAGCCATGAGGACATGGGAATGAATCTCATCCTTGAGGCCACTGATAAAACATTCTCAGAAAAAATCATTAGACCTACCCTCTGTACGAAAATCTAGTCGCTGAAAAGAAGCTATAAAGTCTTCGACTATTCCACATTTTTTCAACTTTGTCAAATGGCCTAAATGGTTGGTGTCAGTGTCAAAGCATTCATAAATCTCTACCACAAAGTGTGTCCAAGAAACATATCCTTGACGGGTAGTTTTTCTCCATTGCCACCATTGCAACGTTCTTGATCTAGATGGAGAAAACCATATCGAAGTTTAGCCAAATCATTTGTAATGTCATACAAAGAGAAATAATGTTCCATTTGAGTTACCCAACCAGTGGGATATAAGCAATGAAATTCGGTCACATCCACCCACAGAAGGCATAGGTCACGCTGAAAGTGATGGGGCTGAAAATTATGGGAATGAGAGGAAGTTTCAGCTTCGGTATGCAAAGGTGGGTCAGATAAAGGGGGATCTGCAAGGATATGCAGCTTGGTGTAGATCATCAAAATGACAAATTCAATCTGGGTAATCATGTCTTGTTTGAGGTCTTCTTTGAGTTCAGTGATTGATGCGACGATGGAGGAATGCATGTTTTGATTGATGGTGGAAATATTGGCACTGGGTTGTCTCACTTCTTG
>JZKD02S1811822.1:0-49318 GCA_000966675.3 Picea glauca | reverse complement strand
TAGGTATGAATGTGATAAGGTATGAATGATTTTTTTTATTTTTTTTTACACCTGCGGAGTTATGCTCTGGTCTGAAGAATACGACAGTGATGAAATTCCCAAATGCTTAACCATGAAGAAATGTGTAGTGATTTGGCAACTCGAACATAGTTGCACGACAATATATCTTGTTTGTTTTATGTTTTGTTTCTGTCCCGAAGGGTTAGGTATTTAAGGGTTCTACAAACAAGGGTTTTCCTTGTGCTGTAGATCTCTGATATATGTGTAGGGTCCAACAGTAGCACTCCAACCAATATCTCAGGGCACCAACTAAGGAGGCTAGACCATGCCCTTAGCCATACTACTCGACTACCCAAGTACTAGAGAGTATCTTCCCGAGTGTTGTTCTTGGTGACACTATAGTAGTCAAGATGCCGATCAATTTATCTAAAGAGGGCTTCAAGAAATATAGGCTGATCTGTATACAGGTGTTGTCTGATGCACTACCACTCAAAGGGGTACCAACAAGGGTTACAAGGGTGACCAACAAATGTGCGCTTAAGTACCACTTGTATTTCTTGTGTGTATGAATCCCTCAACCATGGGTTTATGCGTGTAACGATAGATCTCTGTAGCTTAAAGAAGCCAGAATATTTCTCTACCCTGAAAAAAATTAACCCACAATTTTATGTCATAGAAAGTGCTCTAATGCCACTTGTAATATTCCAGATATTAAAAGTATGCAGAACAGAAATAAAATGCTAGAAATGGCAGATAAACAACAATATAACTAGAACAACACCACAATAACACTGAAATGATATCAGAATAACACCAGAGAGAGAAATTTGATTCTGAGAGAAATGTTCACTTGCCTCTTTGAAGGGGCAGCCTCGAGTCGAGTAGAGCTCTATTACAATAATATCCAAACTAGGGTTCGCATACCCTCAAATCCTATTTATACTAAATATGTCTATCAAAAGAACCATCTAGACGGATATCCTTCTAAAAACGGAAGCTTCTAGAAGGTCTTCTTACATTTGACTTATTCTACCTTATTGCAAGGCCTTATTAATATTGACCTTTATTACATTCGAATATATTTTTCTACCTATGTGAGGGGTTAGGTCCCTAACAAGATGCATCATATGCTAAAAACTAAAACTAGCATAGAAGATTCTAAAAAATATTTCCTAATTACTAGAGCGAGATGGAGCTACAATTCCCTAACCTCTCAAATTTAAAAGAAAAAAAAAAGGTATCATGAGAAAAATTGTTTCAAGGGAGGATGATTGACAATTGATCTAGGGAGGGGGGTAGTCCATATTCGAGAAGTTTGGACCAACTTTTTTTATATCTAACAAGTTTATCTTGTGATCCACTAGCTTGATTTGAGGTTGCACATCATCATGCTAAGGAAGAATATTTTGATGGGCTTCATTTCTCTAGAGAAACAATTTTCCCATGAGCATCTTCATGTGACAATAGAGGTATGTTTTTATTAAATATTTGGATTCTCCGAACTACGAGGAATCAGAGTTGGGAATCCAAAGGAAAATATTCTCATTAACCTCCTCATATAAAATGAAGCACCTAAGAACCCACGGATCCCCTTCTGCAAGATCAATTTAAACCTATATATTTTGGGGAGTATGAACATGGTATTCAGAAGCAATATCTTGAACTTCTGAAGATTCTGGAGATCGATATCCTATTGTGTCTACCATACAAGTGACAAATGGAACCCTCATGTGCCATGTAGTTAGATAGAAGGGGAGAGCAGAAGACAAGGGTAAGACGAGGAGAGGAATCAAGGTCAAAAAAGATGGGAAAAAGAACAGGTCTCAGAGTTGGATGTGGAGAGCCAGAGGCTATAAAAGAGTGGAAATAAATGTAAGAACTGGGAGGGGGTAGACAAAACCAAGAGGTATACATGGAGCTGCAAAAAAATTGGAAATTTTATGTATACGAGCTATGAGTTTCCATAACTGGAAACAGAGTCTCCCATGACCTTAAAATCATGGAGGAATAATCACATCATGAAGGAAATATCTTAGTACAAAGGAAGGATGTCATAGGGTGATAGAACATCATTGTAAGAATAAGCACAAGGGAAAATGGTACATGGAGGAACCACCTGGTCATTTAATGGGAATGTGGAGCATAGGTTGGTGGTTGCCTTTGGGTGAGTATCACCTATATAATATCACCACTGGTGCCTAATCCGAGGAATACAATTCAATTTATTCTACTGCACATAGTTTAAAGATAACTTTTTTTAATAACAATATTATTAGGTAGTTTCCAAAATGTTTATTTTACAGAAAAGAAAAATCATTATTGCATTTATAAAATTGTGTTTTTCCTTGAGACTAATTCACATATATGCCATTAAAATATTATCATTATGTCATTGTTGGAGATGCAGTTTTGAATACAATTTTTAGGAAAACACTAAGTATGGAAGAAAAGCACAACAAAATATGAAAGGGGAGAAGCCAGGATCAAAGCACATAGTAAAAGAAAACTTAGAAGAAAATCAAGAATATCAAGAAAATCAAGAAGATCAAGAAGATAAAGAAGATTAAGAAGATCAAGAAGATTAAGAAAATCAATAAGACTAAGAAGATAAAGAAATGAAGGAGATAAGACACAAAAGGAGGAAAATCCACCTGAGCAAAGAATTATAACCGGCTCATGATGAGTTGTCATAGGGTTTGAGCCCTAATATCCTGTATAAATACTTAATGGGGCATGAATATTAGGGTTTTTTGTCATTATTGTAGTTTTTATTGATATTATTGTTGTTAGGGTTGGATAGAGTAGAGAGTGAATGGGAGGAATATTGTAATGCAAAGGCTAGGTGGGATGGGAAGTAACTATGATGTATCCATTTTAGTGAAATGCACAAGATGAGACTATTTTCCTCAAGAAGAATAATAAAGAAGCAAGAAATTGTGGACGTATCCCAAGGTTGGGTGATCCACATTAAAGTATGTGTTGAATATTTGTTTATGTTCTTACTCATGTCTAATTTGATTATTCATGGTTAGAAATATCTCTATTGATGATTTGATTTTGTGCAGTAGATTAAACAGTGCAATGACTAAGTGATATGGTACATTACATCACAATTGTATATATGAACTGTGAATATTTTGCAGAGTACACATAAGATGTAATGAATAAGTTGATTGGCTCACATTCTCTCACAACTGTAAAAACTTGGTTCTTGTAGTCCCCATAGATACCTCAGGTGAAACATTTCCTACATGTAGGTGATGTCAAAAGGGTCAGTGTTTGAAGGGTTTGTTGGTTAAGATAAATTGAACCTAAGGTATTACACCTATGTGCCAACAAATGGTTATGTTTTCGGGACCCATAATATGTGGTTGAGGAAATGTTTTGGAGGCCAAATAAGAAAGAGATCTCATAATGTCTAGAAGGGAAGCAACGTGAATTCTCTCAAAAAGAGAATAGAATACCTTGGATGAAGGATGAACAATGGATGCAAATATATGTGTGTACCGAGATGCATGAGATCCTCTATGGATAATTTCCTATTATGCTGACTAAATGGCTGGAAATATTAGTATAGAATACTGGAAGATACCAATCAACTGCACCAAGGATTTGGACACCTAAGTTGGTAAGAAAATTGAATTATGTAAGTAATAAGACTTCCCACGTAGCTGATTTTTCGCTAGATAGTATATTGGGAGGATATATTATAGAATTCACAATCGATTGCACACAATCGTATAGTGTTGTAGAATGAGATTTCTTCAAGGGTCCATGTGAAATATTTATGAACTCACTGAGTATATGGATAAAGATGTTGATGTGTGATAAATGTGTGATGACAATGGATTTTGACAACTAAAGGAATTCATGCACATATAGGAATTGGGATTAGCTAGAAGATGGTCTGAAGGTAGGAGATAAGATATGAAAAGGAAGGAGAGGAGTAAGGATGCATAAAAATGAAGAAGGATTATCAGAAGGATAATTCGAATTTGGGGTATTGCATAGTGGAAGAAGGTACAAGAAGTTGAAGACTGAGGTTGAGAAGGGAGAGAAACATATTGAGTACTGAGAACCATGTGAATATTCCCATATTGTATAAGTACAATGTATATAAGGAGAAGAGGAGGATACTTAACATAGTCTTATTCTAGAAGAAACAATAATTCATAATCAGGCTGAATCTTGTGTCCAATCCATAGTCCTGTGTGTGTCACCTAGATCTACAACCACATTTGAAGACTTTTCAAAATCCCTTGTAGTTAGTGGAGGAATTAAGAAGAGTAGTAGTCAGAGATTTGTAAACAATGCATCGAGCCAGATTCAACTAGTATCACCAAGGGGAGTAACACCACACAAGAACATGGCAGGAGTGGATAATACACTAAGACTATGAGAATTTCGTGGAATTAGGTAAGAGGAACCAAAAAACATCTCTTTGTATGTGAGACCATTTGGGTTGGGAATAATTCCCATGATGAGTCTGAGAAGATTGAGTTGTTGGAAACAACGTTCAAAGGGCACACACTTGCATGGTACATGAAGTTGCAGAGTACTACGCAAGTAGGAAAAGAGAGAACCTTAACAAAAATTACACAAGCATTGTTGAACTAATACAAGAAACCAAAATCCAAGTTTCATTACATTACAGAGTTAAAAGAAATAAAAAAATTTACAAACCGAATCGATATGGGATGTTTCTCAGAGATTCAAGGACGTGATGGGTATGTTAACATTCTAAATCATCGATCAACAAAAAACATAATTCTTTATTGCAAGACTATTTCCACGCAACCATGACCCATTGATACAGAAAAGAGTTACGTCACATCCTCAAAACTTGGATATTGCAATGAAACTAGAATCATCTCCTTTCAGAGATAGTGGGGGGATGGTGCGAGTCCAGACACAACCGATTGTCTTCATCATTCAATTGGCAGAGCTTACAAAGGGGAAGGAGAAGTGGGAACAAATTTTGTTTACTAAGAGTAGGAGTGAAGGTAAGCATAAAGATGAATTCCCAACCTTTGCACAATACATGGTAGCCAAAGCACCAAATCCATTACCAGGAGGAGGATATTGTGAGATATGTAGGAAATGGGGACACAATATGCACGATTTTCCATTGTTGCATAAATACCAAAGGATGCGAAGAAATTTATTCTATACATTTTGTAAGTCAGTAGGAAATGAAGATACGGATTGATGCACATTCGATTTGATGAGGGAGAACACTTCATACATGTACATAATTAAATAGGAAAATGTTGTGACAAAAGGAGGTCAGTATAATAATCAAAGAGGTTTTAACCAAGGAAACTGAGGAGGATTTCATAGAGGTTGAGGTAGAGAAAATTTCGGAAGACGAGGAAGAGGCCCAATAATATGTTATAATTATATCCATTTGGGACACTTATCTCATGATTCTAGAACCCCTGTAAAACATGCACATATTGTCGAGCATTGGAGCATGCAAAAGAATATTGTCCTCAATTATTGGAAAAGTGGTAGGAAAGAGGGAATCAAAACCATAATTTGAACCAGAATGTTCAAAATATATCAACATAAATATGTGAAAAAGGATCTAAAATATCAGTTGTGACACGTGGAGGAGATAAAACATGGATTGATATGACTGGTGGAAGAAGGAAGGTTGAGAAATGGGTAAAGAAATAAGCAGGGCCTTTACCGACGTTCAAACCACATAAAGAAAAAGAGACTTATAACTAGACAAGAAAGGAGATATTGGGAATGAATTGGGTAGCATCAACATCATCTACGCCACCTATGGGTGACATGCCTCCAATATATGATCATGCCATACTATAAGGGCCTCTAAAGAAAAAAATTACTTTGGGAGAGTTTTTGATGAGTTGTTTAGAGTTGATGAAGGATGAAAATGTCTTGAATATGTTATACAAAATGATTGACCACTTTTCACAAGATAGGGAAGTTCCTATTGTATAGAAGGTAGTGAATCAGGTATTGCAAAAGAAAACAACCAACAAAGAGTTTAGACCAAGTGCACAGATTGGGGAGTATGATGTCGACAGAGTGATTTTAGACTTAGGTTCCGATGTGAATGTGTTACCAAAACAAACCTAGGAAATTATGGGGAATCCCAAGTTAGTATGGTCCCCTATCCACTTTAGACTATCAAATCAACACAAGATATTATTGATTGGATGATTGATAGGGATACCAGTGAATGTATATGGAGTGCACATTATAGAATATTTTGAAGTTATCAAAATCATGGACAATAACCAACCATACCCAACATTAATGGGATTAGAATGGAACTTTGAAAACTAGGCAATCCTTAATTTGAAGAGGAGGTAAATGATCTTTGAAGTAGGGGAATTGAAGGTTACTTCACCATTAGATCCAAAAGAAGCAAAGAGGTACATAGAGCCAACAAAAGGGGATGAAATTCACAACTTGTATAGCATCACTGTGTGAACGAAAAAATATGTTAACTCCACTGCAGATGGTGCACTAAGTTGGAGGAGTATTATATCATGTACGTCAGACTCATAAGAAGGATTGGAACATTAGAAACAAAGGATACACAAACTCTTAATTAGGTGGTGTTCCCACATTACTCAATCATTGCATTGGATTGGAATGGAGCTATGCGATCCACCCATGTATGATGGATTGAATGATATAGAAACATTTTTGCATAAGTTTGAGTTACAAATACCTGAACAATAGATATTTTTGGCATTAGATGTTGTTTTAAAGGACACCCTAGAAATATGGTGGGATATTCATAAAGAAGGCATATAATACTGAAAAAAATGTAGAAGACTGATCCAAGTTAGATTCGGTACCCATGTGGAAGTTATCACACAAAAATATACCAGGGAAGGAAATCCAATAGATCATGTCACACAGTGCGATGATCTCTAGAGCATGACACCAAAGAAAGAATGGACGGACTAGTTCATATATATGTTGGAGACGGTTCCATAGAATTGGTATTTCAAACTAGAGATGTGAAAAGATATCACAACTAGGACTACATGACTCAAAGTTTTAAGGTAAAATTTACTTTTGAGCATGAATATCCATTAGTAGATGCAGTGCTATAGGATATTATACACACAATTTTCTCATAAGAGTCAATGTTGGTAATATTTGTATGTAATGCGCATAATGCTTCTATGACAGTCCACCAATTAGTGAAATGTTACAATGTTGCACAAGAAGCTAAGTATGAGGAAGATCCCTGAAATGTCCAAGTACCTGAAATAGAGGGGAGATGCATTGTAAAAGGTCCAAAGATTGAATCCACAACATATGCACAACCACTAAAGACATGGAAAGTGAATATCGGGACATAGGAGAACCAAAAGTTTGCACATATAGGAGATTATTGGAGCTATGAAGCCATAGAAAATATTACAGATTTACTCCGTGAATATCAATACATATTCCCCACTACATTTTCAGAGATGAAAGGGATAATTGGAGAGTTAGGATAGATGAAAATCTCTCTGAAACTAGGTGCTAAACTAGAAATATAGAGACCTTATAGATTGAATCCAAAATACAAAGAGAAGGTGGAGGAAGAAATAGATCGCATGCTAGAAGCAAGAATCATCGAACTAGTCAAGGAGTCAAAATGGATAAGTTCAATGGTAGTGTAGGACAAGAAAAAAAGAGGGATTAGGATTTGGATGGATCTAAGGAAGTTGAATAATTCTTGCCTACATGACCCATGTATGACACCATTCACAGATGAAGTACTTGTCAGACAGTTGGCTTATGTTGATGGACAATTGGTATGGATTTTTATTTGTCATTGATGTCAACCATTGGAGAGTGATATTGTTGATTGATGTCAACCCTTGGAGAAAGTACGATAGTGAATTTTGGTAGAACTAAGGTGATGCAGGAGCATCGCCTTTAAAGTTAAAACACAAGTGTGGAGGCAAAGGAACGACATCTCAGCATGATAGAGTTTCAAATCACAAACTAACTCAGAATTAAATTGAGTTGTTGAGATATTTTTGAAAGCAACATTTTTAAATATGTCGTGTTTGTAAAGTCGTGAAGGACTGTAAGGGGTTGCAGATATTGAGTGTTGACTCTTATCTAGCAATAATTGTTAGTTATTGTAATAGGACAGAGTAGGTAATGACTAAGAGTTTGATAGGATAGCTTATAGACAGGACGGCGAGAGATCATGGAACGGGTCCTTAGATAGTTTGTTGTTGCATTGTAAAAGTATTAGGAGATGATGAGATAGAAATCAGAGAGATCAGTAGAGAAGAATAGAGTAGAAGAAATACTATGTAATTTGTTTCATGAATGAATAGAACAGAAAGAATTGTCCCAAATCTTGGACTATGTTCATTTGATGTATGAATGAACAAATGTTCTATTTTGTGTATGTCATTTATTTCATTTTCGTTCATGTGTGATTGTTCGATAAGTTGATAGTATGAAGTTGTGATGAAAATGGATAAGTTTCAATTGTTTCTCTTCTGAAACTCGTATGCAAGTGTAATATCCTTATTTCCCCCAGTTTGTAATTAATCATAAAATAGGAATTACCATGATAAGGCATGTGGACAATGTAAATGTATTGTTGTTTGAGTTTCCAATAAATGACTGTGGAGGTGAAACCTTGAAAGTACTAGACATGATATCACTAGAGGAAAGAGTGAGGAGATTGTAGAGAGGGTCAATTACTCCAAATGACCCAAACTTCCTTTGCTAAGATAATAAGCCTCTCTGGATTCCAAGGAAAGAAACCAGTTAATGAAGAAATGACCATTGGTTGAATTATCAACCACCTCGATGAATGGGAGTATGGTCTAGCTGCAGGATGTCAGCCCGAAGTACCACAGGGACCTGTAGACTTGAGCTTCCTTTTGATAGAAGGAACATGGTGGGTCGGGAACCTTCCAAAAGAAGGAAGGTAAGACAGATGACGGGGACAATCATAGAGGATATATGAGACGAGGGGAGGATATAGCAAGCTCGTAAGGGAGATGCGTGGAGCTCTCCAGGGGATAATAAATAAGAGGCCACAAGATTGATGTCAGGTGAGCATCTTAAACCTCGCCCAGGGCCACAACAAAGAGAGAAATCTCTGAAAGTTTTTCAAAAATGAAACCTGAGAAGAAGATGAAATAGAGAAAGGGCCCATGAGAACTATGAGAGTTCACTGGTGATATCATGGCTTGGCACAGGGTGGCCATAGTGATAAGAATGAATGCCTTTGAGCCTATGTTCGAGAAAAAGGATGCACACCCACAGTCAGTTAGTTGGATACCACTTGCAATAGATAAGTAATCGCATGTCTTGTGTATTTACATGGTACTGTGAATCAAAGTTGAATATCCTATGAATGTTGTAGGGATGGTTATGTTTTCTTAATGAATTATACTTTATTTCCTTCTTTTGTATCTGCTTGAATGTGAAATTAGGCAAGTAGGAAATCATAGGGATAGGACATGTTTTATACTTGTAAATATTTGCATCCTATGGTGGCTTAAGCTAGCGCCACGAACTGTGAGTTCATCGACCTTAGGTATAGTTTCATGTACGCATGTTGACCCACCTATTCGTTCTGAGTCCCTTGGAGGATGGATTTTATTAAGCTCAGGAGAGGTAGTGCACGTATGCACAGGCTCTCTGTGAGGTAGGCAGAGACCGAGAACTACTTAAGTTCTAGAGTTGAGGAATGAATGTAAGGGGTGTGCAGAAGAATTCTTCCAAGTGATAAGCCCAGGAGAAAGAGTGCAATGCTCTTAAGACCTTCATAACTAATGAAGCTTAGGAAGGATATCGAGATGTATGTATTGAAAGGGAATATCCTTTTGTTTGGAAGATTAACGGATGAGATCCTTTCAGGAGGATCCAAGGTCTATCGTGACCATTAGATTTGAGGAAGGAGTGGAGGCATTAACACCTCGACTCCTCTAGTATTCGCAAGTTAGATGAATGTTCGAAATAATCAAGACCATCCATGGGTAGGGACGCATGGAGAGAGATCAACGTTTCATTGACTCGCACATTAGAGGAGTCAAAGGGCAGAGTCATAAGAACTCGCGATATGCGAAATAATGATTTGATCTGAGCCATCAGATCGAGGAAGGATCTGTGCCATCAGATCTGAAGCATCGAGATTTCGGATCCCGGGAGAACGGAGGTGAATACATCCGGAAGTCACGAATCGCGAAATTATGAAGCACTCAAAGGTTTGTCCCTATGTCATAGCAAGGGGTCATATGTGCAAAGGATGATAAGGGAACCTTGACCGTTGATTAAAGGAGAGAGTTGATATCGGACTTAGATAAGAAGGGAACATATTTGAACCGTTGATCCATACGTTATCATCAAGATCATGAGATCGAAGATCCCGTAGCATTGGGGGGATGGGATTTGCGAGGAGTTTACGATATTGAGGATGGACCGCAATTCAAACCATGGTTTCGTCAAGAGGACACGTGGAGGTTGTAATAGCATTGTGGGCCCAAAAGCAGTTTGACTCCAAACTGCTTGTCATCATGCGTGCAATCGCGTGGTCATAGCCCCAGGTCATATCAAGACAGGACCATCCTTCATCAGAGGACACGTGGCCGAGATCCACATATTCCTGAGTTTTACAAGGGGAAGAGTCGCAACAATCCTAACCGTTCATTGGGAGGGACGCGTGGCATCCGATCAACATTTTGCTAACTCACAACTTGAAGAGGTCAAAGGGAAAGTTTGTGAAAACTCATGAAACGCGAATCTGCGAAAAGATCACAGTCGTTGATCAAAGAGAGATCTAGACCATTGATTTTCAAGGGGAGCTATCGACATTTTGACATTTCGAGGATCGGGAGAACATAGGTGATTCACATCGGGATTTCCTAACACACAAAATCTCAACATGCTTGAAGAGTTGAGCCCCGGGTCATGATTAATGGTCACATGGACAGAGGTCAAGGGAGGATCTAGCATCCGATTAAGCTCTTTTTGGCATTCGAAAGTCGGGGAGTCAGGGTTGACTCACTCACAAAGCCCCGACATGAAAAATCACGACTCTTCTTTTTCATAGGCATGCGATCATAGCCCGTGGTTGTGTGGAGGTGAGGCTCGTGCTTGGTGCTTAGTCGCGCAGGAGGAGTTTCATAAAGGACCTGTGGATTTGTCTGTGAGATTCCAGCAGGGAATCGTAGAGATTCTCTAGCTCAACAAAGTCAAGAACAATCCTTGACTAGGAGATCAGGCTAGATCCCTAACCTTCCAAATTAGGAACCATGAATGGAGTTTCTACCTTTTAATAAAATCGAAAAATTTTATGCCCCGTCGTGGGTGTGTTAGAAATTGGTACCAGAGCATGGTCACAACACTTGGCCTGCTTGGGCTCATGTACAAGTTACATAAGGAGAAAAGTGAGATGGGTAAGACCCTATGGACATTGAGGCAAGGAGGATTTCTTGCTAAGACGTTGTCGCATAAAGAGGAAAGTGACCCTGTTTGGTTATAGCCATGAGAGAAGGCAACATCAACACAATATAGGACTGTGAGATTATTCCTGTAAGTGACTGAAATCTCAAACTAAAGGACAGTAATGATGAAATTAAACTATCAAGTGAATGCATGAGGTAAAAAGGTGCAAGATATGCACCTACTTATACATGAATGTGTATACATGATCATAAGGATGATGGGAATATCCTTGAAAAAAGGATATAGAAGCCTGATATGTCCATGTGTGTGAGTGACATGGAAACAAATTGCGAGCAATAAGCTAGCATGATGAATACTTATCTGTGTTTAATTATGCTTGAGTACATGGGTTTAATGGATTGTGGAGCTTCTTAATATGAAGCCTGGTATTAATACCAGTTAGGTATGAATGATATTAAACATGCAAGTGATGCACATGTATGGTGTAAGAATATAGTTATAAGATACCGTATGGTTTCCCTGATGAGGGAAATATAAAGCAAGAACTGCTCTTGTCTAGAATAAATGAATACTATGGATACATGGCTAACTCCATTCTAAAGAGTCATGAAAGTTTTGTTCCAAGTAATAGCTTGAGGGGAATGTATTCCCTTTTTCCTTAGGGAATACTAATATAATTAGATAAAAAGGGTAAATGAGTAGAGATGCTATGTTGTCATAATAAGAGGCAAATGATTATGCCTTTGAAATCACATGAGAAGGATTGTGAACCAATCCTAAGTTTACTGATCTTAAAAGTAAAGATG
The DNA here is from genome assembly GCA_000966675.3 of Picea glauca. Classification (NCBI taxonomy): domain Eukaryota; kingdom Viridiplantae; phylum Streptophyta; class Pinopsida; order Pinales; family Pinaceae; genus Picea; species Picea glauca. The sequence goes on along the minus strand of JZKD02S1811822.1, from coordinate 37,091 downwards.
TATGTGGGCTGTGAAATATACCTATGACAGCTACATGCAGGATTAGGAATATGAATACGGTTAAATACATCATGGATGTAAGTTAAGGAAACCATAATATGTATGGATACGTAATTAGGTACATGACAAAGATGCATGTCTATATTTCCTTAAGGAATATTTGGTAAACATATAAAAGCTAACTCAAGGTTGAGTCTAGCATAGATAGTGATGGATAAGCAACAAGGAAGTTGCATGCTGAAAGAATTCCTTATGGAGGAACTGTGTGAAGACTCTGTCAGGAAAACAAAGTCACAACCTTAATGACTGTTGAGAATTAAGAAGTAAGCCACAAGTTTATATGAAGATATATATATATATATATATATATATATATATTGAAAAACATCATGTAATGAGTAGAAGACTAATAAATGAATACTGACTATTCCGATAACCGAATGGTAATGTGTTGGATGCACAGATTCATGATCCATTACAAACAAAAGATTGCTACTAAAGCATGTTGTTGTATCTAAAAGTTTAGGGTGAGGTCTAACCAAGGCTGCTCAGGAAAAGAGAAGAAATATCACAATAAGTAGACTGCATAAGTAAAGGGGGAGAAAAGGAGGAACACTTTCCTCACCCTAAGAACCCTAAATTGTTTAATAGAGCCGTAGGATTAAAAGAGCAGTTGTGGAAAGCGGTATAGTTGGTAAAAGGAAAGTAAACTCCCTAAGTATGATTAAATGAATAAATGAGTACGTTTAAATGGTTAGGCTTGGTTGAAGCCATGATTAAAAAAGGCAGTGAGGCCTTAGAGATAACTCAACTGGGCTGAAAAGTCCTAGGCGGTGTAGAAAGAGTTAGAAGAAGGGGGGAGTCCTCAATTATTCCTTGTTGAGTATTATGTTTTCTCTTGGATGAGAAAACTGATTTACTAATAAAAGAAAATGTTTTGACACCATAGTGATAGGGATTGTATTGCTAAAGATACAATCGAAATTTGTTTGTGTTGCACTTGTGGAAACATTGAGGACAATGTGATGAAGTGCATGAAGATATGTAAGGACATTTTGAAGAGGTTTTATGAATTCAAATGTTATGATACATGCATTTGGTTTAATATTACAACTAATGTAATTGTGACTATGATGATGCATGCTATGTATAGAAAGGAATTGGAGTTATTGAGGAAGACAGTTTCCCATGATGGGAAACCTAATGTAGAGGGTGACCATGGGAAGGCTGCAGTCGAAAGATTGTTGACAGGACTATGAAAATCATGCTAAAGCACTACTGATGAGGTAAAAATAAGAAAGAGAGTGCTAGTAGCCAAGAACAGGTATAAAAATGTTCATGCGTATGTGGCCCAAGGTATGAAGGAATTGGGTAATAATCCCCTCTGAAATTTTTTACTCTCCCATATTATGCACAAAATTTTGAAAGGCTAGTTGTATGCCATGGATACCCAAGAAGGTTATGATTCAGGAAGAAGAACCCAAATGTTGGAGGTGTTAACCTCTGACAATGAAGAAAAATTGTATGATGCAACAAAATTTGAACCAAATGATCTCTGGTGACCCAAAAGGTAAAAAACATTTACTAAGAGATCGAAGAAATCCCTTCAATCAATTACAGATCGAAATCATGAGGATCGTGAAAGAAAACCCGAATCAAATCAAGTTAATGAAGAACCTGAAAGAGGAAGTAAACATGAGTTGTTCATCGAAATGAAACCGATCTCAGTCGTCAAATGAATTTCAAGATCCACTGGATTTAACGGATCAACGCCAGATGTTCAATAAGATCGACGACCCATATTCATTGTAGAGATTGAATGAGCACACGGGTTAATAGCAAAGCCTGTGCCCATAATTTAAATTCAATGTAGTTTTGTTTTGAGTTTGGGGTCCGATCGTAGATCATATGGCTTGTATTGATTGCATAGCACAAAGGAGGAATTAACAGGCACGCTAGTTCACGACCCGCATTCAACCAACACCGTTGATCTCGTTTGGGTGGATGATCAACGACCATGACTAAAAGAGTTGGGTGAGCACTTTTCAGATTATGGAGATTGAACTCTATGATAAAGAGAAAGCACATTGGGAATTCCACAATCACTATGAACCGTTGATATATGAACAATCGGTGGGTGGACCTGTAAGGAACCCACTAGTTAATGCCACGTAAATGTGTTCTGTAATTGGGTTATGTGGTTGAATTTGGAAAATCAAGGCTCTGCTCTCAGTCTAAATTCTCAGTCAAATACTCCTATGCCAGGATTGTTGCATTTGGAATCGATCTAGAGATAAGTTTGATGACCCATATCCATTGCGGAGATCGAAAGGAGGACCTTATAATGTTTTACTTATATTATATAAGTGTTGAAGGAAAACAAATTAGGTGGCCATAAGTTTTGACACCCTGGTTATTAATGAAGGAAGAATGCTTAAAGGCATTCATGTGAAATTTTTTAGTTTCATGTGTACTGATTTGGGAACGTGATCGGCCTATAACAGTAAGCATGGTCATGTTGTAAGAGTGAACGAAAATGAATAAGCTATATGAGGAAAAGGTTGGTTAAATCCCAACACACCATGGCCAAGAATCGGTCATAAAGTGTGACAAACTTGGATCACCCGAGGGACTGTATAGCAGTGAAGGGGATGCCTGTGCCTGGGCCTAGAGGGTCAGTGACCGCAAGGAAGAGGAGAACATGATAGTTCTTGTAAACTATTGAATTGGATCATGCACCCAATGGGTATGTTAAGGAAAAACAATGAGCCTGGATAACAAAACAACCAGGTGGATACAAATACACAAATTGCACAGATAATTATTGTGCTAAGATTATGAAAAAAATTCCTATAAATTTTTATGCAATGTTTTCGCATAAGACTATAATTAACATGCTTGATTGTCCAAGAATTACTAAAAGCAGGTGGAAAAGATTAAGAGTCTGAAAAAGGACCTGACTGGGAGAGAAAGATCAAGATTTTTGAAACAATTGAATGAGAAAGGCATGACAGGTGTTTTTGAGGAAGAACACTGAGGTCGGTGTTCCTTTAAGGGGGAGGGAATTGTAATATCCCTATTTTCCCCAGTTTGTAATTAATCATAAAATAGGAATTACCATGATAAGGTATGTGGACAATGTAAATGTATTATTGTTTGAGTTTCCAATAACTGACCGTGGGGGTGAAGACTTGAAAGTACTGGCCATGATATCACTAGAGGAAAGAGTGAGGAGATTGTAGAGAGGGTCAATTAATCCAAATGATCGAAAATTCCTTTGTTAAGATAATAAGTTTCTCCATATTCGAAGGAAAGAAATCAGCTAATGAAGAAAGGACTAGTGGTTGAATTATCAACCACCTCAATGAACGAGAGCATGGTCTAGCTGGAGGATGTCAGCCTGAAGTACCTTAGAGACCTGAAGACCCAAGCTTCCTTCTGACAGAAGGAACGTGATGGTTCGGGAACCTTCCAAAAAAAGGAAGGTAAGATAGATGACAGGGACACTCAGAGAGGATATACGAGATGGGGGGACGAGAGAGAAATCTCATAAGGGATATATGCGGAGCTCTCTAGGGGATAATAAATAGAAGGTCAGGAGCTTGATGTTGAGTGAGAATCTGATAAACCTCCCCCAGGGACACAATAGAGAGAGAAATATCTGAAATTTTGCCGAAAACGGAATCCGAGTAGAAGCTGAAACAGAGAAAGGGCCCATGAGAACTGTGAGAGTTCCCTCGTGATATCATGGCTTGGCACGGGGGTGGAAAGAGTGCTAAGAATGAATGCCTCTGAGCCTATGGTCGGGTGGAATGATGCACACCCACAATTAGTTAGTTGGATACCACCTGCAATAGATAAGTAATCACATGTCTTGTGTATTTATGTGGTACTGTGAAATAAAGTTGAATATCCTATGAATGTTGCAAGGATGGTTATGTTTTATTAATGAATTATAATATATTTCCTTCTTTTGTATCTGCCTGAATGTGAAATTAGGAAAGTAGGAAATCATAGGGATAGGACATGTTTTATACTCGTAAATGTTTGTGTCATGTGGTGGCTTAAGCTAGCACCACGAACTGTGATTTCATCGACCTTAGGTACAGTTTCATGTATGCATGTTGACCCACCTAGTCATTCTGAGTCCCTTAGAGGATGGAGTTTATTAAGCTCACGAGAGGTAGTGCACGTATGCACAGGCTCTCTGTGAGGCAGGAAGAGACCGAGAAGTACTTAAGTTGTAGATTTGAGAAATGAACGTAAGGGGTGCACGGAAGAATTCTTCCAAGTGATAAGCCCAGAAGAAAGAGCACAATGCTCTTAAAACCTTCATAACTGGTGAAGCTCATGAAGGATACCGACATGCATTTAATGAAAGGGAATATCCTTTCGTTTGGAATATTAACGGATGAGATCATTTTGGGAGGATCCAAGGTCTTTCCTGACCGTTAGATTTGAGGAAGCAGAGCATGTGTTAACTCCTCGACTCCTCCAGTCTTCTCAAGTTCGACGAATGTTAGAAATAATCAGGACCATCCATTAGAAGGGATGTGTGGCAAGCGATCAATGTTTCACTGACTCACACATAAGAGGAGTCAAAGGGTAGAGTCATAATAACTCGTGATACACGAAATCACGATTTGATCTGAGCTGTCGGATCGAGGAAGGATCTGTGTCATCAGATCTGAAGCATCAGGATTTCAGATCCTAGGAGAACGGAGGTGAATACATCCGGAAGTTGCGAAATGAAAAATTTTGATGCACTCAAAGGTTTGGCCCCAGATCATATAAAGGGGTCATATGTGCGAAGGATAAGGGAACTTTGACTGTTGATTCAAGGAGACAGCTAATCTGGGATGTAGATAAGAAGGGTGCAGATTTGAACCGTCGATCCAGACTTTATCATCAAGATCGGGAGATCGACGATCCCGTAGCATTGCGGGGATGGGAGTTGCGAGGAGTTTAAGATATTGAGGGTGGATCGCAATTCAAACCGTGGTTTCATCAAGAGGACATGTGGAGATTGTAAGAGCATTGTGGGCCCAAAAGTAGTTTGACTCCAAACTGCTTGTGGCCATGCATGCAATCACGTGGTCATAGCCCGAGGTCATATCAATATAGGACCATCCATCATCAGAGGACACATGGTTGAGATACATGTATGTCTGAGTTTTACAAGGGGAAGATTTGCAACGATCCTAACTGTTCATCGAGAGGGACATGTGGTAGTTGATCAACATTTCCCTGACTCGCAACTTGAAGAGATCAAAGGGAAATTTTGTGAAAACTCGTGAAATGTGAATCCATGAAAAGATCAGAGTCGTTGATCAAGGAGAGATCAAGACCATTGATTTTCCAGGGGAACTATCGACATCTCAAAATTTTAGGGGATCAGGAGAACAGAGGTGATTCACATCAGGAATTCCTGACACGCTAAATCCCAACTTGTGTGAAGATTTGAGCCCCGAATCATGATGAATGGTCACAAGGACGGAGGCCAAGAGAGGATATAACATTCGATTAATATCTTTTCATCATTCATGAGTCAGGGAGTTAGGTTTGGCTCACTCACAAATTCCTGACATGTGAAATCGTGACACACCTTTTTCATAGGCATGTGGTCACAGCCCGTGGTTGTGTGGAGGTGAGGCTCGCGCTTGGTGCTTAGTCGCGCAGGCAGAGTTTCATAAAGGACATGTGGATTTCTCCATGAGATTCTAGTAGGGAATCGTAGAGATGCTCCAGCTCAATAGATTCAAGAACGATCCTTGACTAGGAGATCGGATTGGATCCCTGACCTTCCAAATTAGGAACCATGAATGGAGTTTTTGTCCTTTAATAAAATAAAAAAAAATTATTCCCCGTCGTGGGTGTGTTACAAATGCAAGGTGTGAATTTAGAATGCAAGGAGTGTGTCGATTGAGTCTCGGATTGACTCAGAGGATTTCATAGAGAACAAAGGAAACTTAGACTAGGTGCATGGTGTGCACAATGTCAAGAAGCGACCAAGAATCCAAGAACTAGAGCAGAGGAACGCTAGGTGGGCGAGAAGAAATTATTTTCAAGAAATCCTTCAATCTGATTTATCAAAATCCTGAGAATGCAAGGAGTGCGTGGGAGGTAGGAAACCTTTAAGGATCAATATCAGAAGGGATAACACTTTTCATAAGTGTTGATGAGATCCAATAGTCAAAATCATAGGAGGAGCAAAGGTTCAAAACCTTTGAAGACTGATAAATATTCTAAGTCAGAAGAAATCAGAAGCTCAGGAGGAGGAGAGACAGTGGTCGTTGGATCAATGTGTAAAATATAAATAGTTGTTTGATCAGAGTAAAGTGTACGAACCTTAGCGCTTTGCACATTTGGGAGCAATATCTCATCAAGGTTTGAGACTTGAGATTTCCAAAGCCCAAAGAGCCAGAAAGCCAAAGTGAAATCTCAGTCGTTTGATCACCGAAGTGAACCTCAGGCATCGGATCGACCAAGTGAATCTAAGTCGTCAGATATTGTGAGTCCAGGAGGAGGCAAGTTTGAAACTTGATATTTCCGAAGTGCGGAGAGCTGAAGGGCCAGAGCGAATCTGGATCGTTAGATCAAGGAGGATACATGTCGGTGGGTTGTGAGATCCAGAGGAAGGAAAAAGGTGAAAGGTTGAAACATCGAAAGCCCGAATAGTCGAAGAGCTGAGAGTCGTCTATCTGGAAAGGGACACTTGTCAATAGATCACGAGCTCTGGGTAAAGTGTAGCAGGGTTTTAGTTGAGATCTGAGATTTTCGAAACCCGAAGATCCGAAGTGAATCTGGACCGACAGATATAAGGGAGACGTGGTGTGAATCCGTGAACTCCGGGTAAAGTACCAAAGTGATTCAGAGATTTGGCATAGATCCATGTACTCTGTGTAAATACTTGAAGTAATCCTTGACCATCATATTAAGTGGACATTGTTTGGTATATGTTATATTCTTTGCATGTGTGTGTGTGGCTGCGTCAGGTTCGACAATTGCTATTTTTAGCGAATTTTGCTATTTTTAGCGGTTTTCTAAATTAATCCTGTATTAAGGGATTAGGGTTTTGGTATCTACAGAATACCTAAAAACATTTTATATATTGTATGGTGAATGGTGAAATTCGATATAATGAAATAAGAAAGGTTTTCCCCAGTTGAGGGTTTCCAGTATAAATCTTTGTGTACTATGTGAATGAGCCATTGATTAATTTATGTTTTTCTTAAGAATCGATATGCATTGCTTTACTTCACAGGTTTAAAAATTACATGTGGTATCAGAGCTCTTTTTTAGCTTCAAAGGGACAACTTTGTTGTTGAGGGTTTGGCTCGGTCTTGATAGATCAAGTTTATCTTGGGTCTATGATAAACCTAGCTTTAGTGGGAGATTTTTCAGTGGAGATTCGAGTATAGAAAGAGGAATGGTGAGCTCGTCTAGAATCGAGATAGAGAAGTTCAATGGTAAAAACTTTGAGCTATGGAAGCTCAAGATGGAGGACCTTCTTGTAGACAAAGAACAATGGATCATGGTGGATCCTGGTACACAACCTACTGGTACGCAACCTACTGGCACACAGTCGACTGGTACACAACCTACTAGTACACAAACTACTAGTACACCACCTACTAGTATGTCGAAGGAATATTGTGAGAAGTTGGACAGAAGAGAAAGGAGTATTATTCCACTCTGCTTGGCAGATTCAGTGTTGTTGAATGTCTCGAGAGAATCAAAGTCCCTCGTAAACAAGTTGTTTCTTCGAAAGAAGTTGTATCATCTTAGGATGGAAGATGGATATTCTGTGACAAAACATCTAAATGCCTTTCATACTCTGGTAAGTCAACTTGTCTCTGTTAATATTACGATTGCATAAGAAGATAAGTGTATTACTTTTCTATGTTCTTTTCCAGACTCTTGGGATAATCTGGCTGTAGAAATTGGTAGTACCACTCAATCTACATTGAAATATGAGGATGTAGTTGCATCCTTGTTATCTGAAGAGATGAGGAAAAAAAACATGGATGGTCATAACATAGATGCTTTATTTGTAAGAGGGTGTATCCAAGATAGGAATCCTGGTAATTTTTTAGGGGGGAGACCTAAATCTATAGGTAGATCTAAGTCTCCAGGAAAATATTTGAGGAAATGATGGAAGTGTGGTAAAATAGGGCATTATAAGAAATATTGCAAGTCTAATAAGGCTGATAAACCAAAGGGATCTGATAGTACCTATTCCACAGAGGAGAGAACCTCCACTGAACAAGGAGGTGACATTTACCTGGAACCTACAAGTACACATGTAGACCGTGATGTATGGTTGATCAAATTAGGTGCATCATACCATATGACTCCTCACAGGGAGTGGTTCTTTGAATATGAAAAATACGACGGTGGTGATGTATTCCTAGGAGATGACTCGACAGCCAAAATATTGGGAGGTAGACGGGTTAAGTTGTTGCTAAAATACGAAAGGATTATAGCTCTCCCTGGGGTTCTACACATTCCAAAACTAGCCAGGAGCCTAATATATGTAAGCAAGTTGGATGATGTAGGAGTGAGTACTGTATTTGGAATGAACACTTGCAAGATGGTACAAGGAGGAATGGTGTTGATGAGGGGAGTTTGGTGTGGAACTCTGTACAAGTTGTTGGGAAGAACTTATACTAATGGGTGTAACAATTCTATTGTCGCTGAGCAGATAAATGAAGGAGACAAGACCAATACTTTCCCAGAAAAGAAGACCATGTTGTGGCATCAAAGACTGGGGCATATTGGAGAAAAGGGCCTTTGAACACTACACGGTAAAGGCATGGTTGAAGGTATGTCTAATTGCACTCTAGATTTTGATTTCTATGAACATTGCATATATGGTAAGAAAAATCAAGTAAGATTCCCATCTGGTGCTACAAGAGCAAAGGGGATCTTAGAGTTGATACACAATGATGTGTTTGGACCTATGCCTGTTCCATCACTAGGTAAGTCTGTGTATTATGTTTCATTCATAGATGATTTCTCAAGGAACACATGGATTTATTTTCTTAGAAAGAAATCTAAGGTATTTGATAAATTTAAAGAGTTTAAGGCTCTGGTATAAAATCAGATAGAGAAGAAAATAAAGGTATTGAGAACAGATAATGGTGGAGAATTATGCAGAAATGAATTCAAAGAATTATGTAAGAAGTGTGGTATAGCAAGGTAGAAGACTACTCCATACGCTCCTCAATAGAATGGAGTTGCAGAAAGGATGAATAGGGCACTGATGGAAAAAGAAAGGAGCATGCTCAGTGGTGCCGAGTTAGGACAAGAATTCTAGGTAGAGGTAGTGGGTACAACATGTTACCTGGTCAATCAATCACCTTGATCAGCATTGGATGAAAAAAATCCACAGGAGGTATGGACTGAAAAGAAACCCTCTGTTCAACATCTTAGAGTGTTTGGTTGTGATTCTTATGTACATGTTCGAAAGGAAAATAGGAGTAAGATGGATAAAAAAGCTGAAAAGTGTATCTTTATTGGTTATAAAGATGGTGTGAAAGGTTATGAGATTTGGAACCCAAAAACTAAGAAGAATGTTTACAGTCGGGATGTTGTTTTTAGAGAGGTAAAAGATGTGTCCAAACAAGAATTCATACCAAGGGAAGACGAACCTCAGAAAATAGAGCTAGAGTTGGATGATGAAAAATATGAATCATATGAAGAAGATGAAGTAGAAGAAGATCAAGAACCTCATACCCCAGTATTGAGGAGATCAGTGAGAGAAAGAAGGAAACCAGACAGGTATAGTCCACCTGATTTCCATTCCAATTTTTCTTTATCTATTACTAATGATGATCCCAGAACTGTCAGGGAAGCAGTGGATTCAGAGGATAGTAAACTATGGAAGAAGGCCATGGTTGAAGAAATGGATTCCTTGGATATGAATGAGGCATGGGATATAGTTGAGTTTCCAACTGGAAGAAAATTTGTTAGTAGCAAATGGTTGTTTAACAAGAAGTTTAATGAAGAAGGAAAAGTGGAGAAATACAAAGCTCGATTATTAGCAAGAGGTTATTCCTAGGTAGAGGGAATTGACATTGGTGATATTTTTTCTACTGTTGCTAAGTTAACTTCTATTAGATTTTTTTTATCTATTGTTGTTGCTTTTGATCTTGAAGTGGAACAGATGGATGTGAAGACAACATTCCTCCATGGGGATCTGAAAGAAGAAATCTACATGAAGCAGCCAGAAGGCTTTGTAGTAAAGGGGAAGAAAGAGTTGGTCTGTAAGCTAAAGAAGTCACTATATGGTCTAAAGCAATCACCTAGGATTTGGTACCAAAATTTTGACACATACATCCTTGGATTAGGATTTGTGAGAAGTAGGGCTGATCACTGTGTATATTCCAAGAAGGTTCGTAATCACTTCATTTATGTAGTGTTGTATGTTGATGACATGTTTTTGGTAGGAAATAACATGGATGTTATGAAGGAGGTGAAATCACAACTATCCTTCAAATTTGACATGAAGGATCTCGGTGTTGCTAACTTCATTCTTGGAATGGAGATTAAAAGAGATCTTGCAAACAAGAAACTTTGGTTGAATCAGAGAAAATATGTTGAGACGATATTGCAGAGGTTTAATATGCATCAAAGTAAACTAGTCAAGGTTCCTATTCCTATAGGTGTAAATTTATCTACAGATCAGTGTCCCAAGACACATGAAGAAGAAGAGGACATGTCCCATGTTCCGTATGCCAGTGTAGTTGGCAGTTTGATGTATGAAATGGTATGTACTAGACTAGACATTGCACATGCAGTGGGAGTTTTGAGCAGGTATATGTCAAAACCAGGGAAGGAGCATTGGAAAACAGTAAAGAGGGTCTTCAGGTATTTGTGTGGCACTACCAACTATGGATTGTGTTACCAAGGAAGACCAGGATTGGACAGAGTGGTAGACATACATGGATTTTTTTGTGCAGACTGGGCTGGAGATACAGATCACAGAAGATCTACAAGTGGGTATGTGTTTAACCTATTTGGAGGAGCAATCAGTTGGATGAGAAAAAGACAAGTTGTAGTAGCACTCTCAACTACAGAAGTTGAATACATGGAAGCCACTCATGCAAGCAAGGAAGCATTATGGTTACAGAGATTGTGTTCTGGTATTGGGTTGGTACAAAAAGTAGTGAGATTAGATTATGACAGTCAGAGTGCAATATTCCTGGAAAAGAACCTAGCTTATCATTCAAAGAAAAAGCATATTGATGTTCAGTATCACTTTGTGAGAGACATGATTGAGGAAAAGAAGGTGTTGTTGGAAAAGGTTGACACTTTGAAGAATGTTGCAGATTTATTGACAAATTCTGTTAGCATAGAAAATTTCTCCTGGTGTAGAGTAACATTGGGCATTGCTACCCTAGATTGTTGACTATATAACCCTGTGGACCCCTTGATGAAAAGAAAACAACAAGTGGGATAATGTTGGGTATATGTTATATTGTTTGCATGTGTGTGTGTGGGCGCGTCAGGTTCAACAACTATGTTTGACGATCCCTCTAGTAGTGCTCTTTGTGTCGTGTGTGCCAGGCACTTCCTAGGGGGGTCCCAGGGGGGGCTAGGTAATTCCCCCCCTAGTTACGCACAACGTTCGGCAACAGGCGGTAGCCCGGGGCAGTGCCCTAAATTTTTTTTTGGGTGGTTTTTACTATTTTTAGTGGATTTTGCTATTTCAGTGGTTTTCTAAATTAATCCTGGATTAAGGAATTAGGGTTTTGGTATCTATGGAATACCTAAGAACATTGTACATATTTTATGGTGAATGGTGAAATTCGATATAATGAAATAAGAAAGGTTTTCCCCGGTTGAGGGTTTCCGGTATAAATCTCTGTGTACTATGTGAATGAGCCATTGATTAATTTTTGTTTTGCTTGAGAATCTTTATGCATTTCTTTACTTCACAGGTTTAAAACTTATAGACATGTGTCAGTGGATTTTAGCCTTCGGATAAAAGGCATTGGGAAGAAGGGTGAAGTTTGAGATTTGAGATCTCATAAGTTCGAAGACCCAAAGGAGATCTCGACCGTCGATCGAGAAGGGGGTCATAGGACCGTTGATCTGAGTTGAAAGGTCAAATACCCGAAGCGGAATTAGGACTGTTGATTGATTAGGATAGGTGTCTGTAGATTGTCAACTCCGGGAGGTTGAAGTATGGAAGAAAGCAGGGTTTGAGATTTCAAAACCCCGAAGTTCGAAATCGCGAAGAGATGATCCAGATTATTTTCGGCATGAAATGAGATCGGAGATATAATAAAGAAATGCATAGAGATGTTGCAAGAGAGACAACAATATAACATAGATATAGCAGAAATAAACAAGAGTCACAGATATACAATAATACACGATTTCTATTAACGAAATAAATGTACAGAGACTGTAAAATACAGAGTGAAAGACTCGCTAGAATGGTGGTAGCTTATCTTTGAGAAGAGATGTGACAGCTACTCACATCCATGAGAAGGAGATTATTACAATGAGGCTCTAAGGGAATTTTTAACAAAAGTAAAACCCAAAACCCTAACCCCAGAAGATGAAAATCCAAAAGGTTTGTAGGCCCCGATGGCGGTAGTTGATATGTCAACTTCCCAGGGGCATAACTTTGGCATACGATCTTCGTTTGGGGCACATGATAGCTCGTTGGAAAGGTCTATCCGAGAACTACAACTTTTGGGTGAGAAACATCAATATATAATCCAATTTTATCCCCTTTTGCTCAAAAAACATTGTTTAGGGCCTCAAAATGGCCCCAGAAGTTAAAAACTGCTAAAAATAGTAAATTACCAAAATTGCCAAAAACATGTTTTAGGCCGGTTCGAGAAGGTGGGTGGCCGCCGATATCCACCTGGATCAATCCTCCCTCCTTAGGAAGTAATGGTCTCCATTGTGTTGAGTTCCCGGGGGAGAGGGGAAACCGATTGTTGAATCTGAATCTTGGTGATCTGCTTGCCTTGCTGGAGAAGTGGTGTTGCTTAGCTTGTTGAAGGCNCAATCCCAACTGTTTTATGACCGTTGCTGAGATGTGGTTCTTCTGGATTCTGCTATCAACAATAAAATGAAACGGGGTCCCCTTCACCCACATCTGTGAATGCAAAAGGTGCTCCCCCTCTTCAGGATCTATTGGTTCTTCTGGTTGAATTGTTGTGGTCACGACAATAACAGTGGGGTCTGCGTCGATGATCTGTCTTTTCCAATTATTTTCAGAATCAGATTCTGAATCAGGGTTCGGCTCCTTGTCTTTGATCTCAGCCACCAACGACTGTTTTGAGCGACATTCATCGGTCTTGTGCCCGGGGATTTTTTGGAAATCGCACCATTTTCCGGTGTCCTTCTTTGTCTTCCTGTGACCCTTCTTTTCCTGTGTCTTGGACTAGTTTTTGGGAGACTGTTTGTTAGGGTTGTCTTTGTCATACTTTGGTTGTTGTGGATTTATAGACTCGAACTCCCGTTTGTTTGGGTGCTTAAACTTCTACTCGATTTTAACAACATATCGATAAGCAACACCGAGTGATGAGATGTCCAGAAAATCCATTTCAGTCTGGATGTATCTGTGTAGAGCCCCATGGTATTTCAGAACTAAATGTCACTCAGAGTCTTTGATACCCAGCTTGGTGCACAAGGTATGGAAGGTATTGGTGAACTCTGGAACTGCTTGGCCCTTCTCTTGCCACAATGTGGTCCATCTCATGTACTCATCCTCATAGTTTCCAACAGGGTAATATTGTTCCTTTACCGCATCCACAAGAAAATCCCAAGTGGGCTCGACCCCATATATTCCAGAATCCTTTGTGGAACTCTGCTCCCAGTAAGTTTCCCACCAATGTTTGACATGGGGCAGAGCCTTAAGGAGTGCGAAGGTGATCTTTTCCTTGTCAAAAAAACTATGAATAGAGAAATAACCTTCTAGCAGATTTAACCATTTATCTAGGGTATCTGCATCTATTTGACCTTCAAATATGGGAATATCAAAATTAACCTGTACCTTGAAAGGTGAGGTGCCTCCAAAGTGGTATCTTGATGAAGATGCGCCTAATGCTATCGGGAGGTGTTGAAGGATGTAGGAAAAATTCTCCATCATTTCGTCCCTCTATCGCATGAGAGCTTGCTCAAGCAACAGACTGATAGGATCATTTGCTCCGTCGTTTTTATTTTCTTCCACCATTGAGGGTTTATTGGGTGTGAGAGATTTATTGTCCTAAAGAGAGACAAGCGCAAGACCCAACTTTCTATACTCAGACCTCGCCGGGGACATGCACTGAAAATGATCAAGAGCATCCTGGTCTGATACCACTGATCCAGATTAATTTTAGCATGAAATGAGATCGGAGATATAATAAAGAAATGCAAAGAGATATTGCAAGAGAGACAACAATATAACAGAGATATAGAGGAAATAAAACAAGAGTCACATATATATAGTAATACACGATTTCTATTAACGAAATAAATGTACAGAGACTGTAAAATACAGAGTGAAAGACTCGCTAGAATGGTGGTAGCTTATCTCTGAGAAGAGATGTGACGGCTACTCGCATCCGTGAGAAGATGATTATTACAATGAGGCTCTAAGGGCCTTTTTAACAAAATTAAAATCCAAAACCCTAACCCCAGAAGATGAAAAGACAAAAGGTTTGTGGGCCTCGATGGGGGTAGTTGATACGTCAACTTCCCAGGGGCGTAACTTTGGCATACGATCTCCGTTTGGGGCACATGATAGCTCGTTGGAAAGGTATATCCAAGAAATAAAAATGTTGGGTGAGAAACATCGAACTATGATCCATGTTTCTCCCTGTTTTCTCAAAAATCATCGTTTAGGGCCTCAAAATGGCCCCGGAAGTTAAAAACTGCTAAAAATAGTAAATTACCAAAATTGCCAAAAACATGTTTTGGGCCAGTTGGAGAAGGTGGGTGGCCACCGATATCCACCTATATCAAGAGATCTCGATCGTTGATCGAGAAGGGGCAGATCTGGTCCGTAGAATTGAAAAGCACATATCTGAACCATCAATTCATACAGTATCGTCAAGATCGTGAGATCGATGATCCAGTAGCATTTTGGGGGTAGGAGTTGCACGGACTTTAAAGCATTGAGGTCAGGTCATAATCGCGTGGTCATGTGAAGTCACCGCTTAAGGTCACATCGATTGGGGGCTTATCAGAAAAAGAGCTAACGCCCAGTACTATGAGATTTCACAGGAGAGAGAAAGGGAAGGTTGTGGGTGTTGTCAGACCTGCACCAAGGAGCCAAAAGGACCTGTGTTTAGATACAGAAGGATAACATTAAGGTTTTAGGGGGTCATTTGACTCAAGAATCATATATCCTTGACCAAGAGGTCATGTATCCCTATGAGGGAGTAGGGGGGCTGCATCATAAGGTTTGGGTAATGGACCCAAGGTTGTTTCATGTATAATGGTATGAGTTTTAATATATTTTAAGGTAATACTATTCTATATGTATAGTACATGTCATTCCATTTTCATTGGTATGTGGAACGCCACATAACTCCTCACGGTAAGAGAGTTATGGCCATGAGAAGTTGGAGAACCCAGGTTTGGGTAATGGACCCATGTTTGTTTGATGAATAATGGTATAATTTTTTATATATTTGCATGAAAGACTATTCTATATGGATATTATATGTCATTCCATTTCCATTGGTATGTGGAACATCACATAAATGCTCATGGTTAGAGAGTTATGGCCATCTGAAGTTGGAGAACCCTCATGAGTCATCTAGAAGCCCCAAAAGGTAAAAGTAGTCAAAGTAGTTTAAAATATTTTAGAAGGTAAATAATAAAGTGAAGTGATGAGTGTACTATAAGTCAAATTGAATACAAAATAAATTATTTAAATAATAAAGTTAATGGAGAAATTAGAAGTGGGTTAACCCTAAAATAAGGAAAGTGGGTTAAGATGGTTAAAAGGTAACCCCTCGAGGAAGCTACATGAAAGTATAAATAAGAGGAAAGAATCTCTCATTTTAATAATACTTGAGAATATTGATTATATACAAGTGATTGAGGTAACTAAACTATATCTAAGCCAAATTTCAGAGGGAAGGTGAAGTAAAGAAGGCCGAAATTCAAGGGAGGATAAATTATTTTGATGATGCTTTCTAAGGTATGTTATTTACAGGTCATCTCACCATTTTCGTAATAAAACATTTTATAGAATTATTCAGACCGTGAAATTGGGATTCCATTGAGGAAACATATCCAAGTATCTTTGATACAAATTTCATCTTGTGGTTCGTTGTATTTTTGTAGTTACACGCCATGGAAAATAGGGTTTGTGGCTAGTCCTGAAACTAGTCTAAAAGAGGTGTTTTGGGTAAAATCGTCATAAATTCTTCATAATAGATACAAATTCAGTAAGAGAAAATGTATTGGTTAGAGTACATTCTACAGTATTATGTGTACAATTTTCATATACATACAACAAATTTTTTGGGTGGGGCATGCTCTACAAGTTCTCTCTCTGGAATAAGCCGAAATTCAATAAGGTATGTCATTTTTGCTATAACTCCTTTTCTGAGAGGTTCCAAGTAGTGAAATATGGAGGAATTGCTTAAAAGACACTGAAGAACATTGCATACCATTTTTAGATATTTATTCATTACAGGTACATATTTATGATTATCGCAAGTTAGGGTTTTTGACTAATCCAAAATTAGTCATGTGAGACTAAAGTAAAGTTTGATGAAAATACTAGTCTCTTATTGTTAAAGTTAAAGAAGGTTTGTAGGTATGTGATATTATACATAAGGTCTATTACAAAGTTACAAATCATATTCATATGATGAAATTGATGAGGGATTGGTTGAGGTACATGTTGGGTACATGGTTGAGACAAGTATTTGATGAGTTGGCAGATACATGAGGTGTATAGTTGATGAGGTTGGTACATCGTGATGAGTCATAGTTGGTGAGTAGTTTATACATGATTGGTACATACTTGGTACATTGTTGGAGGCACTTGTTAGTAGTATTGTTGACACATGGTTTATGGCTGATGTAGCATACTTGTATTGGTATATTGTTAGAAGCACATATTGATCTTGGCGATGATTATGAGTTTTTGTGTTATGCTTGGTTGATGCACATCTTTGAGAGTTGTCTTGGTGATTGATCTTGTTGATTAGATATGATTTGGTTGATAAGATTGATGAGACAGGTTGTTGTGATAGGATGTTTGGACAAGTTGTTGTGACATGTTATTTGTACAGGTTTCATGCATGGTTGATGCACTTGTTCATGGTACATGTTGAGGTACAAGATTGGTGCATGGTTGATGCACTTGTTTATGGTACAGGTTGATTAGAGGTTGGTGCATGGTTGATGCACTTATTTATGGTAAAGGTTGATTACAGGTTGAGGTACATGTTGATGCATGGTTGATGCATGGTTCAGGTTATTGGTACAGGTTTTTTGGTGCAGGTTGAGTCGTACAACTTTACAGTAGTATATCTCACAGTGATAGTGTGACCATGGTTCCATCATTCTACTTCTACGTCAGGGCGGTTGGACTGGGCAAGGACAGGTGGTTGTAGACACCGTTCGGTTGTAGCCGGAGAACATAGGGGGTTGTGACCTCCTTCTGGTTGTAGCCAGAGAATTGGGGAATTGGAGCTTCCCTCAAGTTGTAGCCTGAGAAATTAGGGGGTTGGATCCTCCTTCCAGTTGAATCTAGAAAACAAAGGAAGTTGGTGCTTCCAATGAATGTAATTCTTAAAGAGATATAAGAAAAAGCATTATGTGGTTTTCTCCCTCTTTGGGTTTCCACGTAAAAACATTGGTGTACTGTGTATGTGTATGATTGCTCATTTGTTAATTGTTTATTTACTCTACAACTATTGGATGATAATGTTACATTGATATTACACGTTCATATTGTGGTTAAAAAGGATTGAATTTCTCTATTACTAATTCACCCCCCCTCTCAGTAATCCAATAGTATTAGTGAATGTATGGGGGCAGGAGGATGATTTTTTCATACATGGTTTCTTAGGCTATCATCAGATTAAAATTTTGTAGGAATATTGACACAAAACTACCTTTTTGATGGAGTGGGGAAGTTACCAGTATATAGTGATGCCTTTCGGATTAAAGGACACACCTGCAATATTTTCAAGAGAAGTTGTTGCATTATTTATGGAATTTATTCATAAGTTCCTGGAAGTCTACCTAGATGATTGGACTGTGTTTATTCTATTAATGGATCACATTGAATTACTAATATTGATGTTGGATACGTGTAGACAATTGCATATTTCACTAAATTTGAATAAATGTATTTTTTGTACACCATTTGGAATTTTGTAGGGATATGTGGTATGTAAACAAGGATTAATAGTCGATTCTATGAAGATTGCAGTGATTGTAGATTTACAACCACCCACATCAGTCAGACAACTTAGAGAAACATTGGATCACACATGATACTACAATAAGTTTATCAATGGTTATGTGCAGATTACAACACTGATGGAGAAGTTGTTGAAAAAAGAAGCAAAGTTTGTGTTGAATGAGGACTTTCAGAAAGGGCTAGATACATTGAAAAAAAAGCTAGCAACTATGTCAATTTTTATATTCCCAGACTGGAAAAAGGAGTTCCATGTTCATGTGGATGCCTCGTCCATTGCTTTAGGTGTGATATTATCTCAACCATGAGAAGAAGACATAGACCATCCAATTACCTTCGCAAGAAGGAAATTTTTGACAACAAAAAGGAATTATACCATGACAGAACAGTAAGGAGTAGTGATGGTATATGTGCTGCATAATTTTAGAAATTGGTTGTTGGGTTCACATTTCAATATGTACACAAACAATTCTGCACTAAAATACTTAGTGAAAAATCTAGTGTTGGGGGCAAGAATATGCATATGGTTGTTCCTATTCCAGGAATATGACTTTGAAGTTGTTGTGAAACCATGGAATTTCAATGAAAGACCAAATCACTTATCGTGCATATTATGGGGAGAGGATGTAGGGAATATATACAACAGTTTGTCAAATGCACAATTATTTTCGGTTAAAATGGTCAATGACTACTTTGCAGACATTGTGCAGTTTCTAAGAACAAGGATGACTCCATCAAACATGACAATGATGCAAAAGAAGCAACTAGTGGTAAAGGAAAAGGACTACCAACTAATTGCAGGAAGCTTATACAAGTTAGGTGTCGATGGGATATTAGAATGATGTTTGGTAGAGAATGAAAGGCCATTGATACTTGCAGAAGCACATGATGGGAAAGTAAGAAGACAGTATGAAGGCAAAGAAATAATGCAAAATATTTTGTGTGAAGGGCTCACGTGGCCCAGACTCCACAAGGATGCCAAAGTGTATGGTCAAACTTGTGATGTCTGTAAAAGAGTAGGAAATCCATCCACAAGGGATGATATTCCTTTGAATCCACATGCTACACTACAAGCTTTTGATAAATGGGAGATAGACTTTGTTGGACCAATCAATACATGAGTGAGAAGATCATGAGCGTTAGCTAAATCATTACTGCGACAAAATATTTGACGAGATGGTGTTATCAGGAAAATCTCTCTATGGCTAGGGGTAAACCAAAACAGATGGAAATGACTGCAGAAATCAACTCTATTCCCAAGTATGATATATAAACAAATATGCTAGAAAGATAAGATAAAAGGCCTACCTCATCCGGACATTCAATGAACTCCACCATTGATCACTTGACCCAAAGCAATATACCTACAACTAGTCCTCAACAACCAAGAAACGCAAGAATATGGTGATAATATATGATGTTATCACATTGAATAACATAATCCATTAACATTCGTAACAAATATACCCATGGAATAATAATTCAAATATTTGCAAGATATCAATTGGATGATAGAAGAGTATTTCTATTAACATGTAATAATCATAAGTGAATAAGTTACATACTTCTGTGTCGTCACGGTTCGGAACCGAGAAAAACATTTCCTTCGAGTTGGGCCTCCACCACTTCAATCCTCCTCCAAAGGCAAGGTCATATAAGAGAGACAATGGATTTCTCACTCAATAAGGGGAGATCTTGGGGGTTTAACAATGTGTTCATACTTAAAGGATAAAGGGATGTAGACTCAATGTGAAGTGAATAATTCCTCCAGAGTAACCTTTCTCTCAAAGTTGAGTTCTTTCTCCTATTTTCCATAGCTCGGAATTGGACCATTTATATCCTTCAAGTGGAACTGAAGGACTGAGTAAGAATGTTTCCAGTATATGGAAGGCCAAGGATCATTGATCTCCTGTCATGACATGGAAACCCGACACTATTTTTAAATTTTGGGCACATTTCCCGATGTACATGGGCTGTAGTGGTACAACCTGCATATACACATGTTGTATAGTAGGCGAGGTGGGTATATGTGGAAAAATTGTATTTTAGTATCTGGCATTTGCAAAAAGGGATTAAAATTCTACATGGGGAAATGGAAAAAGGCCTTTTGTGCAAGATTGGATGGGGTGAGGCAAATCTTTCTATAACATAGACTTTTCACTCACATTCTTAATTTGTTCCTCTAATTTGGAGAACTTTTTATGTATTTCCTCATTTTCTTCTTAAGTCATAGATGAGACTTTTGGAGGTTTAATAGGTGTTTTCACCTTTCTGGGACCCATATGGAGTAATAATAATAATACTCCTCTATTATATATTTATCACAAATTTCAAATCCCCTGAATCAAATATTCCAAAAATTAATTATGTCAATTGTAAGTTATGTACCTTTAAAAACCTTAATTTGGATTTTTTCCTCTTGGTTGACCTTCCTTCTAGTGTATCTCTAAACTTTTATTCCTTTTGAGTCTGCAGTTTCGACCTGTAGTAATCTAAAATTTCTTTTTGCTGAAATATTGTAAATGCAAAGAGTATTCTATTTATTATTGAGTTATTATTCATTAGATCAAACCCCTTTTGTGGATTGATCATGTCGAGAATTGTAATTGACCAAATCCCCTCTTGTGGATTCGTCAAACCCTAAATATATTTTTCAAATTGAGAATTCGCCCCCCAGGATAATTAAAGTGGTTTTAACCACTAAGAAGACAAGTCGTCCCTGCCCAGTGAAGATACACCTTTCCAACACCTGCCAATTTGTATAAATAAAGGAAGCCAACACCTCATTATCTCACTAACTCAGTCACTCATCCACTGCGCAATTTTGGTAGATGCAGTTGGGAGAAGAAGGAAGAGAGAGGTGCATTACTCAGTCTTGGATATTCTCTAGTTTTTTGGTTTATTTTCTTGGCATTGTATTGGCTATCTATATTAAGGAAGTTTTTGTTGGTTTTTCTCCCCCATGAGGGTTTCCCAGGATAAATGTTGTGTATCTTGTGATTGTGTTTCTCTCAGTGATCCTATCTATGCTATGGTTATCTAGTAAATTGAAAAGAAACCTAACAATATTTTAAACCTTAACATGGTATCAGAGATAAGATGAAGACAACATATTTCACTAGATAAGAAAAAACATCATTATTGTTGTACAAGAAAATTAGGGTTTTTTGTTGAAGAGGAATTTCAACACTAAACTCATCAAGGAAGTGTTCCCTAGCCTAATGAACTCTTTGGTAGCCTCAGCACACTTTTTCATTGGATAGAACTCTTGGAAAGTGAAACCCTTGTTTTCAATGGTACTAGAAAACCAAGAAACCAGAACTAGTACCAGAAGTACCAGTCCAGAATTCCCCTGGTCGAGTTTGAAGGGGAAATTTTTTTATTTTCCGAAATCTAACTCCACCAGGCTACTCACCTCAACCAAGCGGACCTCCTGGTAAGTTAAAAATTAAATTCTAAGCATTTTCAATTTTTTCTCATTTTCCTAGCTCCAGGTAAAGATGTCTGCAAGCACTAAGCTTGTTGACAAGATAGAAGGTGTGGAAAACTTCTATGCCTAGAAGTATAGGATTGCACTCATTCTTGAAGAGAATGACCTAGCAATATTCATTAAAGAATATCTACCATAACCTATCGATGTTGCAACTAAAGCAAAACATAAAAAGGACACAGTTAGGGCCAAATAATCATTGCATAGTCTATTAAAGATCTCTTGATTCCTCAAGTGGATTTAAAGAAGACTCTAAAATAAATGTTTGATGCCCTAACCAGAATGTATCAAGGAAATAATATCAAATGGAAGATGAATCTAAAAACTCAATTCAAAAATACAAAGATGCAGAAAGGAGAAACAGTTCAGGAATATTTTTCTAGAATATCGCAATTCATGGAACAACTAAAATCAATTGGTGATACTCTAGATGAAGACAAACTCATAATGACATCCCTTAATGGTCTCATAATACCTTGGGATGCATTCATCCAAACTATTTGTGCTAGAAAGGAGAAACTACACTTTGACAGTCTTTGGGAAGAATCCATTCAAGAATAAGCAAGAGTAGCTAACCGAGAAGCATAATATCAAGAGATGAAGATCAAGCCCTAGATGCTCATACTAAAGGAGGAAGGAAGAGGTATTACTTCCATAAAGAAACTAATCAACATAAGGAGTCTCATCCCCCAAACAAGTTCATACATAAATAATCTTACCCTCCAAGGAGATTCCAGAAGTTTCAGAAAGGTCAAAGAAGAGAAAAATATTTCTCATCCTACCAATGTTACCATTGTGAAAATATGGGAGATATTGCTAAGAATTGTCCAGGTAGAAGAGAAGAATACAAGAAGAGAAATAATATGCACCATGCCCATATATTTGAAGATGAAGAGCGACCCACAAAGATGATAAAATAATAGATTGAATACCATGTCCTAATCTTTTCCCTCTTAGGATGAGTGTCACCTGGTGAGGATACTTGGCTCATAGATAGTGGTGCTTCCAATAACATGACAGGTCAAAGAGATATTCTTTCTTTCCTTACAGAAAAGAACTTTCCCCAGAAAGTTACACTTAGAGACGATTACTATTACCCTATCAAAGGAGTAGGAGAATCAAATTACAAACTTGATTCAGGGACCCCAATGAAGATGAAGGATGTACTATATGTACCAAGTTTAAAAAATAATTTACTTTCTATCTCAGCTTTAGATAAGAAAGTATTCAAATTTTTTTTCATTGATGGAGAAGTTCTTATGTGTCCCAAAGGAAAAACCATGGAAGAAGTAATTGTTATTGGAAAAGAAGAAGGTGGCTTGTATAGGCTAAAAGGTCACTCATAAGCAGCCTGGAGTCATTCCATTGAGAATCCATGTGAAATTTGTAATAGAAGATTATCTCCCATTAACTACAAGGCACTACCATATGTAAGAAAGGCAGTCACAAGTCTACTAGAATTTATGGTTGACCATGAAGGCGTGTGAAACAAATGTGCACAAGGAAAGAACATCAAGAACCCTTTCCCGAAGAGAGACAACAAAGAAGAAGGAGTCCTATAGCTCATTCACTCAGATGTATGTGGCCTAATTTCATCAACCTCCATTAGTGGATATGTATACTATGTGTCTTTTATTGATGACTATTCTCACAAAAACCAGGTTTACTGTTTGAAATCAAAATATGAAGTGTTTGATAAATTCAAGGAATTCAAAGCCTTGATAGAGAATCTCTCTGAAAGAAATATCAAGATACTCAAGTTAGATAATGGAGGAGAATACACCTCAAAAGAGTTCATAAACTTTTGTAAATATGTCAGGATCAAGAGGGAGCTCACCACTCCCTACAATCCTCAACAAAATGGTGTAGCAGAAAGAAAGAACAAAACTATAATGGAAGCAATGAAGACTATGATCCATGTTCAATATATTCCAATGCACTTATGGGAAAAAGAAGTAGGAACAATAGTGTATGTACAAAACATATTGTCCCGTAGTGCACTTGGGTTCAATACCCCTGAAGATATGTTCTATGGAAAGAAGACAAAATTAAACCATCTCAAAATATTTTGTTGTCCCGTATTTGTACACATTCCAAAAGAGAAGAGAACCAAGTTGGACCCTTTAGGAAAGAAGGGAATATTTGTTGGATACTATGAGGTTTCCAAGGCCTTTAGAATATACATACCAGGTTACCATCATATTGATATCAGAATATATGTAACCTTTAATGAATATGAAACACTCAAGAAATCAAGAAGATGCCAACTTGAAGAAGTATATGAAGAAGAACCTATGGCTCCCAGAGTTGCAGAACCAGTAAGGGAAGTCATAGCTTCCCGTGATGAGGATATTATAGAAGATCATGAAATAATAGAATCTCAAGAACCTCCCTAGATGACGATCTACCACAAGAGAAAGAGATCTTGGGAAAGGGAAATCATTCAAGATGAAGAGAAGTATGGTTCCCCCGAAGGAACCATGAGACAAGTCAATAAACCCAATCCATTCTCCAGTTACATGGCTTTGATGTGTGATATTTTAGAGAAGGAGCCTACTTGCTTTGAAGACACCATTCAGAAGAAAGAATGGGAAGATACCATGACAAAAGTATACCAATCCATTATAAAGAATGATGTATGGGAAATAGTTCCCAGATCAAAGAGAAAGGATGTGGTATCTTCCAAATGGTTATAAAAAATAGAACATGTTGTTGATGGAAGCATTGAGAAATAGAAATCAAGATTTGTAGCTTGTGGATTTTCTCAAAAGAAATGAATTGATTATGAAGAGACATTTTCTCCTATAGCTAGATACACTTCAATTAGACCCATCATAGCCCTTACAACTAAGATGAAGTGGAAGTTACACCCGATGGATGTGAAAAAAACCTTCTTAAATGGTGTCATTGAGGAAGAAGTGTATATAGAGCAACCTCAAGGATTTGAAGTTGAAGACAGAAATACTCATGTATGCAGATTGAAGAAGGCTTTGTACAGATTGAAACAAGCTTCTAGAGCTTGGTATGGAATAATTGTCAATTTCCTAACGAGATTGGGCTCTACCAAGAGTAAAGTTGACTCTAAACTTTACTTCAAGGTTATGAATGATGAGCCCGTTATATTGTTTTTATATGTGGATGACTTATTTCTAACTGGAAAAGAAAATCTCATCATTTATTGTAAGAAGAAGATCATTGCAGAATTTGAGATGAAAGACCTTGGCCTAATGCACTATTTCCTAGGCCTTGAGGTCTGAAAGAGCCCAAAAAAGATCTTCCTAGACCAAGGGGAGTATGCAGTTGAAATATTGGAAAGGTTTGATATGTTGGAGTGAAAATCCATGAATACACTCGTGGAAACAAGGTTGGAGCTCTTGGTTGACAGTTCGTCAGAATTGATTGATGCTACATTGTCCAGACAGATCATTGGATCATTGATGTATTTGATGAACACCAAGATAGATATATGTTTTGTTGTGAACACCTTGAGTCAATTTCTAGAAGATCTTGGATGTGTTTACCTAGTTGATGAAAAACATGTGATGAAGTACCTTTGGGTACATTAGATTTTGGTCTCAGTTATAATGGAGATCATGACTTTAGAATGAGTGGTTATACCAATTCAGATTGGGCTGGAAGTGTCTATGACAGAAAGATCACTTCAGGATATTGTTTCAATATGGGGTTAGCCATGATCTTATGGCAGAGTAGGAAGCAATCGAGTATTTCTCTCAGCATGGCAGAAGAAGAATACATTGTTGCATGCTCCTCCAGTTGTGAAGTCATATGGATTCAGAAGTTGTTGACATTTCTATTTGATATGGAGATGGAGGAAGCCTTGATTCTATGTGATAACAAGAGTTGTGTAAAGATGACAAAGAATCATGTGTTCCATGACAAGTCAAAACACATAGAAATCAGATATCATTACATATGTGATATGGTTCAAAGAGGAGCCATACATATATAGTATGTTAGCACGAATGGACAAATTGCAGATGTGTTGACCAAGCCTCTATCTCATGTAAAGTTTGATCACTTTCAATATAAGCTTAGTGTAATCCGAAAGGACCTCCCTTAGAAGGGGGAGTAGTGTTGATGCCAACCTTGTGTTGAATATTTTCAACTTCGTGATGATTTTGTTGTGATGTCAGCCTCATGTTGGAGATTTCTAGCTTTGTGTTGATGTTTTTGTGATGCTAGCCTCGTGCTAAATATTTCCAACTTCATGCCGATGTTGTTTTCATGTGAGCCTCGTGCTGAATATTTCCATCTTTGTGCTGAATATTTCCAGCTTCGTGATGATGTTGTTATTATTATAGCCTCATGTTGAATATTTCTAGCTTCATGCTGATGTTGATGTGATGCTAGCCTCGTGCTGAAGATTTTCAACCTAGTGTTGATGTTGATGATTCTCCAGCCTTCGTGTTGTGATACTATTGTTGTTGATGTTGTACCAGCTTTGTGATGTTATTCATGATGATTATGTATTAGTTTTATACTAATGCATTTTGATGCAGATGATGATGATGCCATTCCAGCTCCTTGTTGTCGATGATGATATTGATGATGAGAAAAAATTATGATGATTTATAGATATGCCATTCAGTGTTCCAAACATTTTTTATGATTGTTTCCCTCTCTCTCTCTCCTAATGATGTTGTAGAATAACCTTCCTATTAAGGAGGGGTGTTTAAATATTGTAATTACAAAGAGTATTCTATTTATTATTGAGTTATTATTCATTAGATCAATCCCCTTTTGTGTATTGATCATGTCGGGCATTGTAATTTACCAAATCCCCTTTTGTGGATTGTTCAAACCATAAATATATTATGCAAATTGAGAAGTTGCCCCCCATGATAATTAATGCAGTTTTAACCACTAAGAAGACAAGTTGGCCCTGCCCAACGAAGAGACACCTTTCTAGCACCTTCCAATTTGTATAAATAAAGGAATCCATCGCCTCATCATCTCACTCAGTCATTCGCTCATCCAGTGCGTAAGTTTGGTAGCTGCAGTTGGGAGAAGAAGGAAGATAGAGGTGCATTGCTCAGTGTTGGATATTCTATAGTTTTTTGGTTTATTGTCTTGGCATTTTATTGGCTATCTATATTAAGGAAGTTTTTGTTGGGTTTTCTCCCCCATGAGGGTTTCCCAG
Source organism: Picea glauca (assembly GCA_000966675.3). Lineage (NCBI taxonomy): Eukaryota > Viridiplantae > Streptophyta > Pinopsida > Pinales > Pinaceae > Picea > Picea glauca. The sequence goes on along the minus strand of JZKD02S1811822.1, from coordinate 10,040 downwards.
GATAAATGTTGTGTATCTAGTGATTGTGTTTCTCTCAATGATCCTATCTGTGTTATGGTTATCTAGTAAATTGAAAAGAAACATAATAAGAACTTAAACCTTAATACTTTTCTCCAATGCCACAAGTCTAACCAAAATTGGATGTGCCAAGTGGAAGTTAGGGTAACTTCTCCACACCTTGCTGATTTTTTGGCCTTTCCAAGAGATATCACTTGTAGAGCATGCCCCGCAAAAAATAATTGATATCCATTTTTCAATTTGTACCTGATATACTACAGATTGTCCACTATCCATTGCAACTAGTCTCACTTAATTTGGATACTCTAGGAATAAGTTATGACTGTTTTACCCGGAACACATGTTTGAGACTAGTCAGATAACCTATCTTCCATAGGGGGTATCTACAAAAGTAGGATGGCCCAGAAGCTGAAAGTTTTATCACGGATACCTTGATAATTTCTATGAATATACTACATATTTCATTGTCTGAAACGTTACAGAAAAATATTTTTAGCGAAAATTCCATGATGACTGAATTCAGGCTGATTCCAGAACCATCTCTTACACATCCTATATCTTCGAACGTGTAAGGCCTGAGGAGATGAAATGTTAACCCCTCATACCTTGATATGTTTACTAAATATCCTTCAAGGAGTTTCTTCAGAAATGTCATAGAAAAAAATTTATGGCAAAAATTCCAAGGTGTCTCATATGTAGCAGTGAAACCCCAAGACCTTGAGCTCTGATACCAAATGTTATGACCCAACACCTTAAAAATGATAAGAAATAAAAAAAAAACGGTCCACTTCGAGGGGGAAACATGCTTTACATTATATAAACTTCAGAACATAATATGAGATGAGATAATATGATCCTAATACTAGATCTCCTTGATATATATATAGGAGACAAGGGGTTACACTTAAAATGAAAGGGTGCAAAGAAGGGTTCTATCCGACCTACTAGAAATTTAATAATTCAATATCTAGGGAATAATAAGGGGTTTTATACATATCCTAGGCTTTTTCTAGGGCTTAATGTTTACCAACATGCAAATATTCATTTTTTGATAAGTATGGCTTCAAACCTTGCTGCTATGATTGATTCTCCTTTATTTTATATATGATGAATGAAAATATTGTATTGTTTCAATATCTAAATAATCTGATATGACCATTACCCTTTTGTTATAATGATTTATACCTTGTAATATTTCTCCTCTAAACTTTTTCAAAGGACAGGGAAACCCTCATGATCACACATGGAATAAGAGAAAATATAGAACCGCATTACAGGTAAAGCCATTACTCAAATAAACCACAAGTAGAATCTTACATGTATGCATGCGTCAAGTCCTTCCTTATGCATGTACAATCGAGCCAAAAAAAAGAAGTTGTCATTCATCTTGAGACTTTCAAGTGCATATGCTTTATCCTGCTGTAACGACCCCTTCGTTATGATATCAATGTAAGTGAGTACAATAGTGGTATTTTTTTTTTAAACATCATAGTTAGAACACGTGATATGCGACAATGACATCCATCAATATTTACACATTCTATTGTCCTCTACATCATTACACAAAATAAATTAAATACAACATCATGATACTAAAATATCTATTATATCACATCACGATAACAAAGATGTCTAACCACCCAACTTACCCTCCAAGGTTAGGACCTCCAAGACACATAATCAACATTCAATTCCAGGATTCATCCAATTGATTTTGACCATTTAAGGTCTCATAATTGGGGATTGTTCTGAAGAACATGGATATATCTATTCCCATAACCAAATCAATTATAGACTCATGACTAAAGTAACAATACGATTCTTGATCATAACGCAATTTAAACATTAAAATACTCGTTATACTAGACAAACGCTTCCTTCCTTTAAAGATTACAAACAACAATAATTACTCATCATCTATATAATATGCCTTCTCTTTATGATTACCATCATCTAATATTTAAATAATATGCCTCCTCTTTATTAATTCCATCATCTAATCATTGTTTACATTTAACAATTTTCTTCCCTAAATGTAACATTAATTATTCAACATCTAGAAAAAATATACCCTCTCTATAAAAATACAAATCAATTGTTTCTCACTATATAAACAAAATCACTTTCTCCCTAGGAATACCACATAAGAATATATATTCAATATTAAAAATTTTCCTTCCCTTGAAAATATAAGTACCAATTAAATTTTTCACTATCGAAACAAAGTTACAACAAGTTAATACATGGATAACATATAATAAATTCATAATCATTTCTATCTTCCAATCCCAATTGGGAATTGTAAATTATAACAATTAATCTATTCACTAGCTCAAGCCTTAATCAAAACATTATGATTACAAATCGTCTTGAAACTAAATAATGAGTATACCTACCAGTGCAATGTTTAATAAATATTTAACATAACTACATTGGTTCTTTACAATGGATTTAGTAGTACATCCTTTATAAGTCTAAACTAATCATCTAATATCAATACATGACAATCACAAGAAGTCGATTATCTAAGGTAGTTAGGATATTAATATCAAGAAGTCAACTGAAGTTTTTCCATTTGAAAGACAACCTTTAGTCTAAGGACTCGGGTTCTATATCCAATCGTCTACTTCTTAACTTCAACTAGAGGTCTCCTATAGTGGAAGGAAATCCTATTATCATGTTGGAGGACTCGATCCATCATGCTTCTGGCATGGTGAACTGGGTGAAGTAATATCTATGTCAACTATCCCATAGTGTGGAAGACCCTAATCATTTCGGAAATGATCATCTAGTGATCTTAAGTTATAACAAATAATAAAAACGCTCAATCCTTCAACGAGTAAATTTCATAAGTAACGGATCCATGCATAATAGGTTACAACACCGAAATTTATGTAAGGAATTGGGTTCACAATAATTAGCAATTGCTAGTCAATACAGATTAAAATTTTAAATGGATATGCTAGCAAGGATCTGATATGGAACCCATGTTAACTCACACAAACCTTTATTAGCTCACGATAAAATTATCCATCGGTGTAGAGAGAATCAATTAATCCGATTGGATTTCAAATTTAACTACCACGTCACCCCAGGTTTTCATTTCCACAAATGCTCAAATAAATTTAATCTTGAATTTATTTAAGACTCAAATAAATTTAATCTTGAATTTCAAATAAATTTAATAAAGACTCAATGGTTTCCAACCCTTTGACAACGAACCGATACAATGTTCAAGTTTCCATAATCTCAACTAAAAGTTTTGTTATCATAAGGATGACACAATGTTGATTTGCAATTAAAAATCACAGTCCATATGAAATATATAACTTCAAAAATTATAATAAGAATCAAGGCCACTTGAATGTAGAGTTCGTAATTGCATAAAATTTCAGTGATAGTTTGAGTTTTCCTAGCACCTTGAATATCAATCGTTGGGAAGAAAACATAACAAATATGACACACAAAATTTTGTATTGATTCTACAACGCCCATATCAATAAGAAAACATAACAAATATGACACCCAAAATTTTCTATTGATTCTACAACGCCCATATCAATTCTAGCATTCAAATATACTCATACTTCAAATAAAATTTCAGAAATAAAAATATCCGGAATGATGTAAATGGTGGGTTGAGGATTTCCTCCAAAGTCTTGCACTCCTTCACTTCTCTCGCTTGATAATCACAGAGAGTTCATTGGTACTTCCCAGCCAATGATAGGGGTACTCTTATTTCCCCTTATCCCCCCGAGAAGCAAAGGGGCCACACACAAGAAACCAACAAACAATAGCTTTAAGGATTTCCTTGGAAGGAAGATCTTTCACTCTTTCTACAATCTTGGTATCCCAAATCTCACAAGTAAAACACAGTCCACAAAATTTTGGCAGCATAACATTACCAAGAATAAGAGAGATTCATTTTTCCTTTGCCATATTTTTTTTATAGAAAAATTCCCAATGACACATGTCCTCATGCACAATTAATTATATTTTTAATTAATTTAATTAGTATTATTCACCCACACATTTGTCACCCTCTCCCCAAGTTGCACAAGTATTTACTATTTTTATTTTATTAAAAATCCAATTTTCCTCACATTCCCCAATTTGTTCCTATTTTCTCTTTTAGTTATCCCTTTGTTCCTCAAATTTTCATTTAATGAGTGTCTTCTAACTAGATCTTAGTTAGAGTTGGATTAACAATCTTCTTCTAGTTAGACTAGTGGTAGGTTGACTCAAGATTCTATTCCAAGTGTACTCCTATTATATCATATTATTATTTATTTTATTTTTAAAAATCCATTTTATTAATTTTATGCACACCTATGCATTTTATCCAACCTTTTAAATTGTATTCCCATTTTTCCTAAATTTTGATTATTCTCAAATATTTTAACTTATGTCATAATTCATCTAATCCTTTATTTAAATTTTTACTTAGCCTTAGTATTAGACTTAGGATTAGACTTTTATTAGGATTTATAATTAATAATTTACTGTTAAATTAATTATTTTATTCTAACAAGGTCCAATCATTTCAATGTTTTCTAGGCCACCTATATTTATTGATATAAATTTTATTTATGCGACGTGCCCTTCAAGGCTCACCTCTGTGCTCCAAGGGTGCCACTCGCCTTAGAATGGTTTTGGAAGTTTGTCTGAATCTTGGAGTCAACACTCCACTTGATCAACCTTGTGAGAGACTAAGGGATTCTAAGGAATAAGGATTATTCCTTATTGCGCACCCCTCAGAAATATTCATGAGACAATATCTCAGTCTTCCCTCATGACATCATGGACCTATCAAATTATGTAATCGTTAACCTAGAAATCATACTATGATGGGAGTTCTAGTAGGATGTGACAGAGACTCTACCACACCTCTCCCTCAATATTTGGTTCTATGCATGGCCCCTTTACTCATGTGAGTTAGATTAGAAAGCTTCATCAATCCTACATCCACTAACAAAATTAGTGTCAATAATCCATATACATAAATCATATTTTTATCAATCATATGTCACATATGCATAAAATTAAATACTCAAACAAATACAATCCACTCCCTGACTCAATCCAGAGTCTAAGGAAGCTCATTGATGCCATCAACATCCACAACTTGTCACATGTCCTTCACACTTAGAAAAATTCAACAATAGAATATGTCAATACATATACATCAAAATAAAAATAAGCCACAACACATCATCATCATCATAAATAACCCATAATTGAAACAAAGTCATAATGTAGCATAATCGAATCACTTGCACACATGTGTCCTCAAAGAATATGTCAATAAAAGTGTGCTCAATAGAGTGGGATGTTACATACACCCCCTCTTGTTTTAAACTTCATCCCAGAGTTTTTACAGCATATAAATGAAAGTAAATACATGTAACCATCATGGATCTATATGTTTAATCGATCAAATAAGTAAGGGAACTGCTAACACATTTCATATGCATCCTCCTAGGTAGTCGAGTGTGGACTATAGTTGTCCCACTAGACCTTGGCCTGATCAACTATTCGACGTAGTAGTTTTCGAATGCGATAGTCCTGAATGTGGATTGGCTCCACCATGAGAGAACCCTCTCCCATCACCTGTAAATAACTCATGTCAATAACATGTGAAAAATAACCAATATGATTTCGTGAAATAGGTACATGAAATACATCGTGCATATGCCTGAAAGAATCAAGAAACGTTAATCGATAAGCCATAGGTCCTTTCCTTTCTACAACCTCAAAAGGTCCCACAAAACTAGGAGAGAGTTTAGTTCCCTATCCAAACTTGATCGAACTCTTGTGCGGTTTTACCCGCAAGATAACTATGTCGCCAACTTCATAACTTCGGTCAACGCGATGCACATCATCAAAACTCTTTTGTCGATCCTTCGCTTCTTTAATCATTTTTATTATTAGCTAAATTTGTTCTTCCATTTCTTGAATTACTTCTGGTCCTACCATGACTCTATCCCCAATTCGATCCCAACTAGATGGTGTTCAACACGCTCATTCATAAAGAAACTCAAATGGTGTCATCTTGTTCGTACTCTCATAACTGTTGTTGTATGAAAATTTCACCAATGGAAAAATGTCTTCCCAACGTTTTTGCTCATCCATTACATACATATGCAACACATCCTCCAAATTTGAGTTCATTCTTTCTATTTGTCCATCTATCTCTAAGTGATATGTTGTACTAAAATTCAGCTGCATTCCCAAGGCCTCCTGGAAGATGGTCCAAAGTCGTCCTATAAACATTGATCCTCAATCAGATATGATCCTTCTTCGTACACCATGTAATCTCACAATATCTTAGAAAAAAACTCTATCTATGTATGGCGCTTGATACGTCGTATGTACTGGAATAAGGTGTGCACTCTTCGTCAGAGTGTCAACTACCACAAAAATTGAATCATGTCTCTTTTTCTTCAATGGAAATCCCACGATAAAATCCATTGAAATGACCTCCCATTTCGACTCAGGAATAGCATGTGGTTGTAACAATATTGTTGGATATGTATGCTCATCCTTCACTTGCTAACATTCTAGACATATCGCCACGTAACTAACTATGTCCTCTTTCATTCCTTTCTAGAAGAATAAAGGTTTAAGGTCTGCCTTCATCTTTGTGACTCCTGAATGAACCGTCTACACTTCTCAATGCACTTCACTCAAGATAAAACTTCTTAATTCTTCATTAAGAGGTACGTAAATTCTATCGTTAAATATCAACAATCCATTGTTGTCCAATGAGTAACCTTCAAACTTTGGTACCATCATGTATTTTTTCCAATATTATGCTTAACTTCTTTATACCAGTCATCGTCTATCTGTCAATTTAAAATCTATTCTCGAAGGTTATTCTTAAGAGAAATTACCGAGAATATGTGTGGTATCCGACTCAACGCATCTGTCACTTTGTTCACTATTCCCTTAATGTAAGTAATCTCAAATTCGTATTCACTGAGTAATTCTTACCAATGCCTATGTCGCGCATTCAAGTCATTGTGCGTTAATATATGTTGCAATATACAATGACCTATATTTAATTCAAATTTTCATCCAATTAGATAACTTCTCCATACTCATAAGGAATATATAATTGGTAACAACTCCAAGTCATGCATTGTGTATTTTTTCTCATGCCTTCTCAATTTCCTTTAAATGTAAGCGATCACTCGACCGTGTTGCATCAAAAATCTGCCTAAACCTTCCTTGGATGCATCCATGCATGCCAATAATTATTTGTTCATGTAGGAGACCTTTAGTATCAGTGTTGTTGTCAACAACTCTTTTGAGTCTTTGAAATGATTTCGTGCATTTCTCATTCCACACAAACTTCTTGTTTTTATTCTGTAATTTCGTGATTGAATTTTCTATCTTTGAAAAACCTTCAATGAATCATTGGTAATATACTTATAAACACATAAATCTATGTACTTCTTGTACATTATTCAGTGTTTGAAATTCCATTATTGCTTCTACTTTTGCTAGATCCACAACAATACCTTCACCAGATATGATATGTCCCAAGTAATAAAACTTTGATTGGTAAAAAGAACATATTGATAGCTTCTCATATAATATGTTTCTCTTAGACATTGTAGAACTGATCTCAAGTGTTCTTCATTCTCTTATTTTGTCTGAGAATAATCCAATATTTCATCAATAAATACTTGAACAAACTTGTCCAAGTATTCATGGAATACCCAATTCATCGAACTCATGAATACCCCTGGGGAGTTTGTCAATCCAAATGATAAAACTGTGAACTCATAGTGTTTGAATATATTCTTAAACACAGTCTTAGGGATATCTTCCTCTTTAATCCATAACTGATGATATCCAAATATTAAATCAATCTTTGAAAACATCATTTCTCCTTTTATCTGATCAAAAAAATTATCTATCCTTGGGAAAAGATATTGGTTCTTGATTGTAGATTTGTTCAATTGACGATAGTCAATACAAATCCTCCATGACCCATCCTTCTTTCTAACAAAAATCATTGGTGCAATCCACGATGATACGCTTGGATGTATAATTCCCAAATCCAACAACTCCTTCAATTTCATTTTCAACTCCTACAATTCTTGTGTCGACATCTAGTAGGGAGTTCTTACAATAGGTTCAGTTCCATGTTTCAGATCTGTTGTAAACTCCAAATCTCTTTTGGGAAGTAAACCTAGAAATTTTTCAGTAAAGACATCGGAAAATTCTTGTATTACATGAAATTTTTCTAATCCTTCCGCCTAGCGTTTTTCTTTTAGCGCTAAGATTTCATGTAATTTTCATCCTTTGTGAATACTATTCTGCAATTGTAGGGAAGAAATAAATGTCAAAGACACCCCCTAGTTTCTTCCTATAATCACTCTACTCTATCCCTAATCATCCATAAAACTTAATCATTTTGTATTCCAGTTAAGTATCGCATCATGCGATTCTAGCCAGTCCATACCAATCACTATATCATAAGATCCTAATATCATGACATAAAGGTCTACCTTCATTAAAAAATCTCCCATGTTAATTCTATACTCCATAACCTTTCCTCCAACCTTTTGTTTGGCACCAGATGCCATTTCTACATATTTAAACTTGTCCTACTCGATGCCTTTACCTTAATTATATTTAGCACTGAACTAGAAATACATCTCTTTGTAGCACCTATATCTATCAAGATATTAAAATTTTGGTCGGTGCTTGTACTTGATGTATCGAGCACAGTGGACCGGTGCTCGTCCTGGTGGTTATTCATCACTACATGTATCCTATGAACCTTGCCAAAATCCCAAACTTTAGTGGGTCCAAATGATCCGACTACCTTGGCCTTCGCAATCAGATAATATCGCTAGTAATGTAGCTCCCCACATTTCTAGCATCTAGTCTCTGGTCCAGTGCTCCTGGTCCTTGAAGTAGAAGCTATTTCCCTAGCAATATGTGATCCTCGTATGTTCTTTTGAATAGTCCTAGAATGTTTCTATTGTTGCGGAAAATGTTTTTGTTGCTACTATGGTCCTCTGTAAGGAGTCCTCTACTAAGGATTCTATCATCACGGTGTCGAGAACATAGGTTCTCTAGGTGTGTCTCAATACCCAGAAGTTTGTATGGCTGGTGTCTGATGTTGCTACGCTCTTAGTGTCTTCTTTCCATTAGGCCTAGAAGGAGTATTTCTTTGACCCCCATTATTCATTTATTACTCAACTATGAGGGCCTTTTGAACTGCATCGTGCAAATACCGAGGCATTAGGATCCTCACCTTCGCATGAATGTTGAAGTTAAGTCTGAACAAAAAATTGTTGACCTTCAACTTCTCTATGTTTAGATGTGGAGCATACATAAGTAGCTCCATGCACCTATCCTCATACTTTGGCATGATATGACCACCCTGTCGTAAGACGTTGAACTCATTAAGCTAGTGCTCAATGAATTCCTTGGACAAGTACCTCTCCCAAAACCATTCCTCAAACAACTCCCATGACACGTCTTCGACGACCATGTTTAGTTGAGCTAGGAGTGTCTTCCACCATAGAGGATAACTCCCCTTTAGCTGAAATATCACCAAGTGGGATTTCATGTTGGAGGTGTAATCACGAAGTACGAAGCACATTTCCATGTTCTCCAACCATGCCTTGGTGGCTAAGCCATTTTTGGAACCCCAGAACTCGAGAAACTTCACCTTCTCAAGTTATCTATGTATACTACTACTACCAGCTAGAGCATGTTGTGAACCCTCATCAGGCATAGACACTCTTACCTCATCTCGATCCACGCGGTTGATCAACACCTCTAACATCCTCTAGAAGGATCTCATCATACCTACCACATAACCTGCAACAACCTGCTCCTTCTTATTCATCTTCTCATATCCACAGGGGTATATACCTCTGGCATTGTTGGGTTATATCTCTCTTTCACTCCTTGGTGTGACCTAGGTTTGGATCTCTATAGGTTTCCAAGAAAACCCTCTAAAACTATCGACCCTCCTGGTTAACCAGAAGGCAACT
>JZKD02S1811811.1:71508-85370 GCA_000966675.3 Picea glauca | reverse complement strand
AAGAGTGTTGTGTCAAGTATGATGTCAGCCTAGGTTAGCAGCATTAGGGTTAGTTAGGGTTTCAAAAAATGAAAGTTTAAAAGATGATTTTGCACACTACAAGCTCAACGTTGGAGAAATTACGAGTTCCTTAGGGTAAATGGAGTCAAAGAAAGGGCCAAAATTCTCAGGAGGACTCAAACTTAGAGACTGGAAGGTAGGGTTCCAAGGCGCTGCAATGGCAGGGCCTTAGAATCAAAACCCTAAGGGAAGGAGGCTCACTCTAGTGTTTCTTAAGCTAGGCCTCATGCTCCTTCCTCTTTCTTTAAATACACTTGGCAAAATGGCTAGCTTCAAAGTACAGATTTAATGGAGAAAGTGTTGCAGGGGCAAGGCTTTCTAATTCTAGAAGGTGAAAACCCTAGGTGTAGATTCAACTAGGCCTAGGATGTCTCCTCTTTTCAACCTATAACTTCAACGCTAGCTCAGAAAAAGGGAGAAAAAGTGTAGCAATGACTAGGCTATATCTTCCTTCTTCAATGGCTAGAACTATTTCTCAAACAAGGGGACATATAGCAATGACCTACTTGTGTGCTTGCTACCTAGGGTTTAAAGATTCAACAATATAATAACAAATGTAAGAAATTAAGTCTACAACCATTCACTTAAGAAGTTTTGCATGAAAAATTCACTTACATGTCATGAAGAAAACATAATCAAACCCTAGTTGTAAACCTTCCTTGAGAGAAACACCATATATGCCAAGAGAAATCCTCCAAGAAGAGTTGTACCTCACTTAAAACACCAAGAACACAAGAGAGTGAGTTGTGTTATGTTAAAATGAGGGAAAAATATCCTCAATATATATCAATCCATGACCTTTCAATTACAAAATAGGTCATTAAAACAACCGACAAGGCTGACCACAAAATTTACACTATTTTTACATTAAATGCTAGATAAATGACATAAAATGAGGAAAAGGTGGGACGTCAAGCCCTTCTGAGGGAGACGTTGGCCCTTTTTGGGCATATCCAACATCCAAAAGTGAGATGTTAGCCCTTCTAGGGCTCCTTAAAGCTGTCACACGTGCCAATAACCTCATCATGCTACCACACATTCAATATAATGTCCAGCTCTCCTAGGTGATGTCCTATCCATCAAGGGGAAAACGTTCCACTTGAAGTGGGCGATCCCCCCTAGATCGGGCTCAGCCAAAGTGTTCTGGGTGGGACATCCTTCTTTCTTCATGTGCAAAGGCTCGTCATAATGTTTTCATGTCTCTGCCATCCCAGCAACCATCTGATGGGCTCTTCAGCCCCATGGAGGTCCAAGATAATCATCTCCCCATGTGTACCGGTCCACTGGTACCTGTCCATCAGACATGGTCCTGCACATCAAAAAATTCGCCCTCCATGGGCTCATTAGTCCTTGGGATCATAGCAATGTAAATCATATCTCATCATTAAATTTATCAAATACATGCATAAAACCCCTAGCATATCATCTAATAGCTCAAAGCCATTACACTAACCTACTATACAACGCTGAAGAAAAGAAAAAGTGCCTTGTTTGGCCAACATCCACAAGAAGAAGAGAGTTTCCAAAAAAGATCATTCAAGCCATGTAACATGAAGTGATATGGTCTATGGACATCCAGTCATAGTGAAGACGAGGGGAAGGTATTGTCCATGGGTGCCTTTGTAGGAGGCGAGTTGTACCTATCATTGATGCAGTTTTTTCCAAGCCCCTTATTGCCTTTATTCTTTCCTTATTTATTACCTTTTCCTTCATTTTTTTTACTTCAAGGTCTGACCAGAGAACACTTCCTTGGCATGGTGATTAGAGATGACAGTGTTACCCACTAGTATTTTCGCAGAAATGATAAGGCTGGATCGTGATGAGACCCCCTTTCCCTTGGCCATGCAACCAAAGGTCATTGCCCTGGCATGGTAACCAGATAATGACAATGTCATACCGCTATATACCTATGAACATAATGGATCGGCTCGTGATGATACCTCCCATCCTCTTGGTTAGGTCTTGTTTAATTATTTTTCTTTGGGTCCCTTTCGTTTCTTATCGAGAGGATTTTTATTGCCTTCTCAAGGATCCTTGGGCGAGGCATCTCTAGGTTTTATTTCATATGGATTTTATCTTTTACCAGCTACTTTTACCCCCTGGGCCTTTAGCCCCTTCTTCCCACAAGACAAAGTGTAACCCCTCAATAGGTTATCCTAATGCCCGAACTAGGGGAATGGGATGGATGTATGGGAGATAAGATGTAAAATGATTATATGGCGGGAGCAGACGATGGCTCTTCAAATCCCCCCTAGTGGCTAACCAAAACCCATGGACACAAGCTTTCTAGGGCACCCCGTTAATCCCCCCAACAATGGTCAAGTGGGTTAGTGTAATATCCAAGCATTCGTCAGAAATGTAATGAACCTGATGCATATATAAGAAATTTATAATGATCAAACATGACACATACCATGGTACTTGGACCAATTACCTCATGGAGCAAGAGTCTTCTCTGATGCAAGTCCAAGCCGATGGTAATGGATGTTGTGGCTACTGATAGAACAAATCTGGTGAGGAAAAATAAGGATGGGCCCTCCAAGGCCATGCTCAGGTCAATCCTACTCTCGGTACTCCATGTCTAGGACCTGTGGGCCTTGAGACCTGATCTCCTAGTTATCCCTAGAAATCGGGGATAACAGGACAAATCTATATCCTCCTTATGGACAAATGCCAAATTTGTCTTATAATCCTCAAAACCCATCCGGTTATCCTCCGCTCGCACATGTTTCTTGAACCCCCTCAAAGCCTGTGTACCCTGGTCAACACCAACCTTATACAAGAGGACTCACTGGTTACAATTATCCGCCTAACCTAATGTATGGTCCTACTGGTGTTCCTATGCCACACCAGTATTACCTGCAGGTTAACCGAAAACTACCTTTCCTAGCGACTCTGGACCTCCTAGACTTGTCTCGGTTAACGAATGATCCTATTTTTCATTCTCCAGTTTGGCCATCTATTCCAGCTAAACTTCCTTTTGATATTCCAAAATTCAACGGAAAGTCCGGAGAAGACCCAAACAACCATGTGATGACTTTCCATTTGTGGTGTTCATCCAACTCCCTCATGGACGATTCTATACGTTTGCATCTTTTTCAATGAACGCTTATGGGTTCTGCAACAAAGTGGTATATTGAACTACCACGTGCTTCTTTTCACGATTTCAACTCCCTTGCCATGTCCTTCCTCACACACTTCCAACTACCCATTCGATACGAGACGGGTACCGAACTATTGACCTCCCTTTGTCAGATAACCTCCGTACATATCTCTGATCATATTCATGAATGGAGATGACAATGAAGGTTAATCAAAGTGGTCATTCCTGACCAATTATTATTGGAATGGTTCACCAAATCACTGTTACCCCAGATCACTCGTGATGTTTCTATGGGTGGTGTAGTCACCGAGGAAGAAGCTATTGCTCGAGGTCAATACTTAGATTTGGTTTATTCACAATCTGGTACTCTGTACGAGTTGATACCCAATCCCACCCATCCCACTACTGATCCATCCAAACCACCACCTACCTCACATGCAGATGGAGTTATTGGCTCCGTCAAAACCCAATCTACTTCCCAGTCGACTGGAACAACCCAGCAGCCCGTTTCGACATCTACTCTTAGTTTGACCGCACCCTCTTCTACCTCCCCTCAAAATCAAGTCTCTGAGGTGAATATGGTCCAATCGACCCCTTCACAACAATCTAGAGGCAAGAAGAAAGCAAGAAATAAACCAAAGAAAAAAAACAACAATGAACAACCAAAAAATCAACCTCAAACCCCGGCTGCTAGAAAACAACCACAATGGAAACCGAAATTCCCATGTCTCATTTGTGGCAATGATCACTACACTTGATACTGTCCACATCATGATGAAGTGGCCAAGATTTTTAAGGGAAATTCACAACCTGCTATGCTTACCCAGCCTTTTCCACAGAAACAATCTTTGGTTGCTCAAACCCCCACTCCAGGGGGCAGTTCCAACCAATCCCATGATGAGGCCTCGACAAGTGCCCATATTTACATGTTTAACAGGATTAATCTGACCACTCGCACTATGACATATGACACACTGATTAAGCTTGATAAGCTGAAGGCCACTAACGGTTCCTTACCGGACCCATTACCATCTTCCATTAGTCCTCCGTCTGCTAGCCCTCCCTCTAGGCCACTTCAGATTGAGAAACCTTTGTTTGAATCCATCTTACGCCCTCCTAAGAGCACTATCTAGAAATCTACCTTTAATCCTAGTTCACGGGCTGCCAAAAACTACAACATTGTTGAAGATTTGGCTCAAGCACCATGTGCTATGTCTTCTTTGGAAGTTCTACAACACTATCCCAGCCAACGTAGAATGCTCTTAGTTGCCATTGATGCTTTCGATCCTGAGTCATCTAATAACCTCATGTTTAATCTGGATGATCATCAACCTCGTCTCTCCCACCAACTAGCTTTTCAGATAGATGTTGTTGTTCATAATCAACAAATCCACCGAACTATCTTGGATGAGGGAGCCTCTACTTGTGTCATGTCTTTAGCTTGTTGGAAAGGATTAAAATCACCTTCCCTTAACAAATCCCCTACGATGTTATGCACTTTTGATGGGCGAGGTTTTCATCCTCATGGACTTTTACAATCCTTAGTCATTCAGTTGGGCGAAAAAACTGTTACTGTTGATGTCGAGGTGGTCGACGCCCCCCTCGATTACAACCTACTACTTGGAAAAAGTTGGTTCTATGCTATGACTGTCGTTGCCTCATCGATGTTTCGATGTGTACAATTCCCCCATCAAGGAAAAATTGTCACTATCAATCAACTATATTTTTGTACACCCGACACTCGTGCCCCTGTCACCAACAACATTCCTTTTTTGGGAGACCACCCAGTTATGTATGAAATCATTGGTGTTGGCTTGTTGAAAGATTATAGCCTTATGGGTACTTTCCCTACACCACTTCCACCCACTACACATCATATTTCCACCATCAATATGATTTCAACTATGGATTGTCAATCTTTGGAATCATCTGACCCTTGGATTGTACCTAGTCCTATGGAATTCGATGTGCTCAGTGACACCATGCCACTTAGCCCAGCCAAGGCTGCATATGTGGTTTTTTCAATCTGCCTCTTCCCCCCCCGGACAACCCCCATATATTGGCACCTTATGCCTACTTGATACCATCATGGTTGGATTCCTTGTCGTTCGCAATTGACTACATTGCCCACATTTTTCCTTCTGACGAATATATAATGGAAATGCTTAGTATTGACGATGTACCTTGGGATGATAACCATCATCTATCCTCTTTTCTTCCACCTCTGGAAGAAATTCACAAAGACATACACTCTGTCTTCCCTCCTGATTTTTCCGATTCTCCTCAATCCCCCATCCTCACACAAGATACTCTTTCTGAGGGGAATATGGGTAATATCTCTACTATGATTGTTATCGATGTTTCGATCAAAGAGGGAATTGTGGAAAACATTAACCTTGGTGCTAATTTCACACCCAAAGAAGTGGTATCTTACACCGCTTTGTTTAAAGAATTCCACGATGTCTTCGCTTGGAGCTACGAGTAAATGCCAGGGATCGACCCTTCGATCGTCGTGCACGAAATCAAGACTTACCCAGGTGTGAAAATTGTTCAACAAAAAATCCGCCCGATTCATCCCAAGAAAATCATGTCCATAAATGAAGAAGTTGAGAAACTTTTAAAATCTGGCTTTATCTATCCTGTCCCTTTGACAGAATGGGTATCCAACCTTGTTTTTGTCACCAAAAAATAGGGGACCATCCGTGTTTGTGTTGACTATCAGGATCTCAATAAGGCTTGTCCAAAGGAAAACTACCCTATGCCCTTCATCGACCAGATCATTGATAATTGCGCTGGGAGGGTAATCTTCTCTTTCATGGATGGTTTCTCTGGGTATAACCAGATTGAAATTTTACCTGCTGATCAACATAAGACAACCTTTATCTTCCCATGGGGAACTTTCGCCTATCGAAAGCTACCTTTTGGTCTCAAAAATGCTGGTGCTACTTTCCAGTGGGCCATGTCGTACACTTTCCATGATATCAAGCATATTGCAGAGCCTTACCTCAACGACTTACCTACCCACTCATCCAATCGATCAGATCATGTTGATCACTTACGGACTATTTTTCTTCGATGTCGGTTTTACTGTATCTGCTTGAACCCACATAAGTGTATTTTTTTTGTCGAATCAGGATGACTCCTCGGTTTTGTTGTCTCTAAATACAGGATATGGGTGGATCCATTAAAGATTAAGGTTATTCTGGCCTTACCCCCACCTACTAGTTTGAGCCAACTCCAAAGTTTGCAAGGAAAAGAAAACTTTCTTCTCCATTTCATTTGTAACTATGCTGAGATAACTAAAGGATTCATGCGATTGTTGCTGAAAAAAACCCCTTTCATCTGGGATGACATCGCTCAATGATCGTTTGATGCTCTCAAGCATGCCATGACCCATGCACCTTTGTTGCACCCTCCAGAGTATACAAAGGACTACATCCTTTACTTAGCCGCCTCCACTTCCACTATTGCGATGGTGTTAGTTCAAGAGGACCCCAACGGTGAGGAACATGTGATCTATTACCTGAGCAAGAGTCTATCTCGACCCAAACTCCGATATTCACATGTAGAGAAACTGGCTCTGGCAGCCATCATCACTGTCCAGAGATTTCGCCATTACATCCTACTACGCACCACCACTGTGATTCCGGACTCCAACCCCATGTACCATGTCTTGACACGTCAAGTGCTTGGGAGAAAATACTCTAAATGGATCGTCATCCTTCAGGAATTCGATCTTGAATTTGTGAAGTCCAAAGCCAAAAAATCCCTGGTGTTTGCGGAGCTCATCTACGACCTCCCCCATGCTGATGAAGATATCGAACCTAGAGATTCTCTCCTTGAAGAAAATATTTTCCTCATAAACACCTCTGATCCTTGGTATGGATACATCCTCCTTTATCTCCAAACCCAATGCTTCCAGCCTAACACTTCCCGTGAATAACGTCGACGTATTCGCCACCATTCTCATCGTTATATTATCGTTGGAAACACCTTGTATAACCGTGGTATTGATACTATACTTCGACGATGTTTGATTCATGCAGAGGCTGAACACTTTCTAAACGAATCTCACCTTGGAGCCTATGGTGATCACCTTTCTGGGATGGCCACAACCCAAAAAATTCTACGTGCCGGCTATTTTTGGCCCTCGATTTTCAAAGATTGTATTGAGGCAGTCAAAAAATTCCCACCTTGCCAAGTTTTTAACAACAATGCACACACCCACCCTACTACCCTACACCCCATTATCACCATCATCCCCTTCGCCAAGTGGGGTATCAATTTTATGCAATGTAATCCTACCTCAGCTGGGCGACATGGTTATATAATCGTCACCGTCGACTGCTTTAAAAAATGGGCTGAGGCTATGCCTACCTTTCTGAACGATGGTCATACCGTAGCTCTGTTTGTTTTTAACCACATCATAACTCATTTTGGTGTACCACGCGCCATTGTCACTGATCACAGTGCACACTTTAAGAACCAGATGATGAGTGAATTTCATGCCAAGTTGGGTTTTCACCATGAAAACTCATCCCCATACTATCCTCAGACCAATGGACAAGTTGAAGCCATCAACAAGGTCTTCAAAACCATGATTCAACGCATGGTAGGGGAAAATAAGACATCCTGGCATATACAAATTTTCTCCTCTCTCTAGGCTTACTGTACTTCCATGAAAACCACAACTGGGTTCACTCCTTTCCAGTTAGTGTATGGCATCGAAGCCGTTTTACCAATCGAGTGTGAGATTCCATCTCTGAAACTTAAAGTATAACTCCTACCCCAAACTTCTGCTGAAGAAGAACGTTTCTTATATATGACCAAACTGGATGAAACATGTTGTGATGCCGCTCTCATTAATGAGGCACATCAGAAATGGATAAAAAATCAATATGACAAATCCGTCCATCCTCAGATTTTTGTAGAAGGAGACTTAGTCCTCATCTATGACCAAGCTCATGACAAAATAGGGACATGCAAGATAGAACCTCTGTGGCATGGTCCTTACATTGTGAAATTTTTTCTTCACAAAGGTGCCTACGAGTTAGTCTATTATGATGGAATTTCCCTAGGAGAGCCCTGGAATGGGATTTACCTTAAAAAGTGTTATGCCTAGATCACCTAGCATGTGTACGTTGTACATTATTGTATTTTAGTTTGGTGTGTCTGTTTCTTTCACGTGCTCGAGTCTTTTCCTTTGCCACTCATAACTGTGCCTTGTGTTTTCATGTACAAATGACGTCTTCCTTTCCTATCTTTGTCAGGTTTGCGGATGGTGCTAGTTGACACACCCGAAACATTGCTTCGGCAACATGGGTCATTTACCAATTTGACGAGGTGGTGAGTTCAGGAGGTATTTGCTTAGGACCAATGACTAATAACATGGCAGAATACCATGCTGTCATTGGACTTTTGAACCAAGCCTCCTCCCTAGGTATCTCTCATATCATTGTTAACCTAGACTCCTAACTCATGGTTTATCAACTCAATCATATCTACACTATTCGTAATCCTATCTTGCTATGTCTCCACCTACAAGTACGCCGTCTTGAATGAATATTTGATTACATCGAATACAAACATATTCCAATAGAACTCAACAATGTTTCAGATTCATTAGCTAATTACATCATGGATAGGTATCTCGCCCATAGATAAGGTTTCATGAAGGAAGACAAATTGTACGTCACATGTAAATTAAAACACATCACAGTAAAGGAATCATCATGTACAAACTTTTTGGCACTGTAAAAACTCGAAACTATATATATATACATAGCGTGACTGAAAATGTTTTGATTACATCAAAAAATCATTTGGAAGAGCAAAATTTTGGGTCTTTACACCCATACAACATCGTCTGACAAGTCATACAAAATATACAATCACCAGAGAGACTCTAATCTCTCTGCACTACATTGTGCTGAGAGTAACATATCACTGCGCGCACTATGCATCTCATTAGAGAATTAACGTTCTCTGGCACCCCCACAGTGTGTCTTTGTAGATGTAAATGCACTTCTCTCCTCCGTAGAGGAGGAATGCCCATCGTGAGGCCTTGAAGGTTTCTTTCAACCTCCCAGAGACTTATCACTGGTTCCCTGGATCTACTGCAACCTGAGCACCCCCGCGACGTCATGGTATTGGTATCTCAGCCATGCACACTTCTCCCTTTTCTGCATGTTGAAAAAAATACATCCATAAAAAAAAACTCTTCTAAGTACCCAACAAAAAATATATACATACGTTAAAAAAAACTCAAAACAAAAAACTAGACGAGATGTTGCTTAGTCTCTCACCTGATGCATCCCAATATTCCCCCGCTGGTAGAATCAAATCCATTCTCTCGCGAAATTCCACATCGACATATGGGAAGTCTTCTATCCAAAGATAATGGCATCTTAGTCAAGCGAAGAAGTCACCAGTGAAACAAAACTCTGACTCTGCCACTAGTCTCGGAGATGGACTAGTCCACCTCTCCATCTGTGGTTCTCCCACTGGTCGTACCACCAATGCTATCTGAGGTTGCATCTGGGGGATGCTCTCTAATAAGAATGAGACCGAGAATGAACCATATATGAACTGTTTCTACCCCATCCTACACCACGAAACCTATTCCTTCACATTCTGAAGAAACCCTGCGCTCCAGTTAAACAATGTTGGCTCCAAACACTATACGCCATAAGCTACCCATGATCTCGATGCCAGATGTGCACTAGTGCTTCCCATCACACTTGTGATGGTGAACAAAATAGACCGAAGGGGTAAATCTCTGATATCCTTGATTTGGATTCTACCCCCCACTAGTCTTGCTCCTGGGACATAATGATGTGCCAGATACACACCCACTTTCTCAGGAAGCTCCCTCTGTTCGGAAAAATCTATAGGAACCCCTCTTTTTGAGAGGTCAGTCAATAAATACACATCTTCCAACTCGATGGTGAGAAGCTGTGTTTCGATCTGGAACCCCTGCTCTGCAACATCCCACAAGTTGATTATGTGTTTGAGCAGAAGGATCTCTTTCTTCATCTTTTGTAGCTTGAAGAATTTAAGAAGGCCACAATCCCTCAACATGGACTGCATACGAGGACTCCGCAAAGAAGCCAAATCATCGAGCTCATGCTCCCATTCCTTCCACTTGATCATGGTTCATGCTCCCATTCCTTCCACTCGATCATGGTCGTCGCCGAAATCACCTACAAAAAAAACAAACAAAGAATTTCATTATTGAATTTTTCGGCAATTTCTTAATCAATTTAAAAACTTGAAATCTATTGCCCATACTATTCAAAAAGGACCATGCCCTCTTTTTATCACTCAATAATCATCACACGGAAATAAAACATTTTAAATTAAAATGATTTTCATAATGGCTACGTGGGCACATTTTTTGAGTTTCTTATGGATTCTTTAACAAAAATGACCTATCTACTTAAGTATCAAGGCGTTGGCTTCTATGCTATCACCCTCTCAAAGCGTTTTTGTAAAAGAATGTCTTTTTCCCATCATTTTCAATAGAGGCCGATTTGATCTTTTTTGGAGCGACCTAGGGCTTTGTTTTTTAATTTAAATATTGTTGTGAAAACAAATATTGAACCATGTAATTGAAAGAGGGGGAGATGAAGATCTACCTGGTCCAAACGGTGAGAGAAATGGTCAACCGTAGTTCTGGTATCAAGCAAACAAGATCCACTTCCAAAATGCGAATCTCCACTGCTACAAATCCTTATGCAAAATGAGAAGATTTTTCTTGTATTACTATTTATAAATTTCCATTTTTTATAAGGTATAGTTATTTGTGGGTTTCTTTGGCAATATGATGGCCTCACTAAACCTATTGATTGCAGTTTTGACACTACAGGTTTCAAAGAAGTTCCGATCATTTGTTTACCTTGTCACATCCACGAGCATAGTCTTAGTTCGTTCTCAAACTCGAGAATATAAGAACACACCGGGTAGACTTTTATCTCTTTTTCGGACCCGAATGGACACATGAAAAAGGAACCCCCTGGAGTCATCTTTAAACTCTTTTCACACTCTCTAAATATGAAAATATCATTGAGTGATCTTGCTTCCTTTCACACTTGTTAAAAGGTTCGAAAGGGCGTCTTTCGAGTGGTAGTTTATCTCTTTTTCGGCCTCGTGAGACTAACTATAAGAAAAGGGAACTGAGAGAGTTCTCTTTTAAGTGTTTTTCCAGACTCTATAATCATGAAACACCTTCAAGTTTTCTATCTTTGGACTCGCTAAAAAAAACATCGACAGACCCATACGGGACTGAACCCTTACTTCTTCTAGTTCGTTAAACAAAGGAAGAGGAACTTACAGAAGGTGAGTTATATCGAGCATGTGTTACCCTCCTCAAGCCCGTTAAATTAAAAAGAGGTACTTGTCTATCTGGATGGGGGAAAATTTGAAAGAATCAAGCCAAGCAGTCTCTTGAGAAAATTACCAAGTAATTCTTAGAGTCGCCCTTGAACACGACACTTTGTATTTTGCACACATTTTAATCCATCGAACCTCTGCACTGAGCCAATCCTTTGAGTTTATTTCACTCCTTTGGGTCACCTGAAATAAGTCACAGCATCCACTGCATCATAAATTTTTGGTACATGTCATGTTTCTATTGTTGTGCCTCAGTTTTCAAGGGAAGTATCTGCTTCGAGATTCATCCATCACAAATATTTTGTCTCGATACCCATGTCAGTCCATGTTCATTTGATCGACCAATTAAATATCTGTGTCTGTTTCATGTCATTGATGGGGGATACATCAAGGCCCTCCTTTGACGAGTCTATTCATGTCGAATTCAACACATTATCCAGGAATTAGGCTTAGAAACCAGTTCATACTTTGGGACCTACATGCCTCAATGGCAGGCCTCCTCACGTCCGATAGTGGGTTTATGTGACTGACCTCTGATCGGATGATTCCATGGATGTTCGACTCCAACTCATCCATTCACATTCGTTGGAATGTACTAGGGTACCTTGGGAATCATTGACATTAATGGTGATCTCCCTCGCGCTTGTTAACGGTTTACATCATTGACCGGTAATCAAGTGGTTTCTGCCATGTTCGACATTGGGACATCTATTCACATGGTTCGATTCATACTACATCGGGATCAGTAAGAAGACCCTGGGTTGAGTGATCACTTTGATATGTACTTTTCCCAGGTTGCGAAGGAGTTTCTCTTGAACAATGGCACATATACTATCACATAGATCCACTTTGTATTGGTCGTGGCTATGTCTTGTCATATCATAGATCCATTGTGTATTCTTCATGGATAATCTCATTTTAGGTCATCAGCATATAGATCCGCACTGTATCCTCGGTGGCTATACCTTTTATCAATACTATTATGGATCCGTAGTGTATTTTATGGTGTCCATATCTTGCAAGTCTTGATCACCCAAGCATAGGTATGTCTGCCTTGGGTTTGGAACATGTCATAATATTTGTTGGATGTTTGTGTGTAGCTTCTGTCAGGTTCTTTGAGTCTATACCCTTGCTTGAAAGTCTACAAAGCATTTCAGTTATCAGTTCCCATCTTCTAACTTCATACTTTGGGGGGAAATCTGTTATACATCAACATTACTTTCTTTGATAAGTGTCGCAAGTGTCACACATTGCTCACAAGTGTTGCAAGTGTCAAGCAAAGCATACTGCCATGATGCCTATGTCATACTTATGACGACACTAAGGAAACACTTAAAATGCCTCAAATAATTGATTTGAAAGAAGAGAATTGGTTAACTGAAGATAAGTACCTCTTTCCACCTGAAAGAATCATCGAATCTAAGGTTTTAGAAGAGAGTGCTCCCCTATATCACCCTTAGGAGCATTGACGCTCGCCTATAAAGTGCTAGGGAGAGTTATAACACCAAACAACCCTTCTGAGGGAGCGCTATGGATTTTTAGAGTGTTGGCGCCCCCCTAAATCCTACTAGGGAGCGCTATAGCACTCTGATGGCCTTTTTGAGGGAGCGCTACCTATTCTGGGCAATAGTTGATCTGTTGAGGTGAATAAGGGGAAGATCTTTCAATCTTGGAAGGCAGTTGCATTCGAATTCCTGGTTCAGCCATGATCTTAGGAGAAGATCCCTGATTTAAGGAGAGAAATCCTCAACTTACCCTAAAGATACCTCAAGAGGTTAGGCCTCTCTAAACCTATATAAGCAAGTTCTATGATGGTGAATAGGAGGAAGAATTGTAAGCATGAAAACTATGATCTCATAGGAAACATACAGTGAACTGGAGGAAAGTAATAAGTGAAGTTGCTTTCATCTGGATCATGAATATTTTGAGCAAGGGTTAGACAAAGGGGACTTGATGAAGCTATCACATTCGCATCTACGGTTGTAAGTTACTTCTGTCATTGTTCTCATCAATATGACACGCTTGGCATGTTTCTTTATAGTTTGTGTTTAATCTCACATGAACTTTTCTCTGATAGATAGATCTATTTCAAACTAATATCAATAGAGTAGGAAGTGGTTGTACTATTGTTTGTCTATAGGGCTCATCGAGGAGCGAAAGATTGGAGCTCAACTCGGAGCGTGCAGGGACAACCGTCGATAAAAGGTACTTCTTTCCTCCTTCCTCCTCGCACATTAGTTTGTATAGATCTGAAAGGAAGTCAGTGTCCATGTTAAGTGTCTTCTATCTTAAGAGTTAAGAGTCTAGC
>JZKD02S1811811.1:53943-71498 GCA_000966675.3 Picea glauca | reverse complement strand
TACTTCAATGTAGATTGAGTGGTACTACCTATTGCTACAACCAGATTATCCCAAGAGTCTGGAAAAGAACATAACAAAGTAATACACTTATCTTCTTCTACAATCGTAATATTAAAAGATCCAAGTTGACTTACTAGAGTATTAAAGGCATTTAGATGTTTTGTCACAGAATCTCCATCTTCCATCCTAAGATGATACAGCTTCTTTCGAAGAAACAACTTGTTTACCTGGGACTTTGATTGATACAAATTCCCCAACTTATCCCATTGTTCCTTGGCTGTATATTCTCTTGACACATTCAACAACACTGAATATGCCAGGCAGAGTCGAATAGTACTCCTTTCTCTTATGTCCAACTTCTCCCAATCTTCCTTCGACATACTAGTATTTGGTGTACTAGTAGGTTGTGTACCGGTAGCCTGTGTGCTAGTAGGCGGTGTACCAGTAGGCTGTGTACCAGGATCCACAGTGATCCATTATTCTTTATTGATAAGAAGCTCATCCATATTGAGCTTCCATAGCTCAATTTTTTTACCATTGAACTTCTCTATCTCGATTCTAGATGAGCTCGCCATTCCTCTTTCTATACTCGAATCTCCACTACAAAATCTCCCACTAAACCAAGGTTTATCACAGACCCAAGATAAACTTAATCTATCAAAACCAAGCCAAACCCTCAACAACAAAGGCATCCCTCTAAAGCCAAAAATGAACTCTGATACCACATGTAAGTTTTAAACCTGCGAAGTAAAGCAATGCATATAGATTCTTAAGCAAGACAAAAATTAATCGATCGGTCATACACAGAGTACACAGAGATTTTATACTGAAAACCCTCAATCGGTAAAACCTTTCTTATATTCATTATATCGAATTTCACCATTCACCATACAATATATACAATGTTTTTAGGTATTTTGTAGATACCAAAACACTAATCCATTAATCTAGGATTAATTTACAAAACTGCTAAAAATAGAAAAATCCGCTAAAAATAGCAAAAACACACACATACGTAGTTGTCATATATGACGTGCCCACACACACACATTCAAAGAATATAACACATACCCAACACTTTGGGTCAATACAGTGGCATAATATCGATCAGAAGTGAATGTATAAAGAGTGAAATCTTGTGAAAAATCAGAACTCATTAAGGAAGGAGCCTCCACTATGGCTTTTTTGATGGAATCAAAGGATTGATTTTATTTTGGTTCACAATGATACTGAATATATTTTTTAATTAAGTTTTGTAATGGCCTTACCATTTCTGAAAAAATTGGGACAAACCTTCTGACAAAATTGATCTGGCCTAAAAAATATTGCATAGATTTTTTGGAGGAGGGGGGAGGAAGTTTGGCAATGGCTTGAGTTATTTCAGGATCGATAATCATCCCATCACTGGATACTATGAATCCAAGAAGTTTTCCTTGTTCCACTCCAAAGATAGAATTCTTAGGGTTGAGAGATATGTCATACTTGCGACATCATTGTAGGACAGACCTAAGGTGAGACAAGTGATCTTTCTTGTTTTTGGAGAAAACAGTAATGTCATCAAGGTAGACCACTACGGATTGATTGATGAGACCACGAAAATTAATATCCATTGCTCTCTGAAAAGTGGCCATGGTATTTATAATCCCAAAAAGCATTTTCCTATACATGTAAGTACCCCATGGGATACGAAAATTGGTTTTTAACTGGTCTGGGGGAGACATGAGGACCTGGTTATATCTTGAAAAACCGTCTAGCAATGACAGTCTTTCAGAACCAGATACCTGCTAAAGAATTTGTTCCATTGGAGGAACATGATAGTTATCTTTGTCAAATGCTTGGTTCAAGTTCTGAAATCGACACAGAGTCAAATTTCGCCACTTTTCTTCCTTACAGGGACAATATTAGACACCCATTGTGTGTGTCTTACTGGGAATATTATCTTTGCATTCAATAGTTTGTTTAGTTCTTTCTTGATAGTTAGTTCCATCTTAGGGTGCATCTTTCTCAGCTTTTGCTGAAAAGGTTGAGACTAGGGTTTCATGGGGATGATGTGTTATATTATGTTAGGGTCAAAAGTTTTTAAATCATCATATGTCCAAGCAAAGACATCATTGAATTCTCTAAACAGTTTTATAAAAGTGGACCGCTCTTGATCAGAACATCTCGTTCCTAGATTAATATATTGTGGATTATCTTTAGTCCCTAGATTTACCTTTTCATGAGTCAAGGAAGAACTATTCGTTTTACAATTTACTAATTTTTTGAATTTATCATGCAAATCATAAAACTTTTCTAGTCTTACAACGGATTTAGGGATAGAATTTACCAGATCCAATGTTGATTCAGGAGACCTTGGGTTTGATATTACTGTAAAATTGCAGATATCTTCATTGTGGGTGCCTTCATCAATAACTGCACCTTGGAAGGTGTCCTCCATGTGAAAAAAACTGATGATCTATTGATCATCATCAAACACTATCCAATTAGTGACGTTGTCTGGGATTGATGGTCTGAACAATAACTCCATTGAAAATGCATTTGGAGAAAGCCCTTCTAAGGGAAAAAGTTTGGAAGCAATGTTAGCTAATAAATTAGCCTCAAAATTGTTTAATCTCGGAATGGAATTGATGTTAAATGCAGAAAACTTGTGCATTATATTTCATATCTCAGCTTGATAACTTTTTAGATGTGTTGATAGGAAATGTATGGAGTTTCTTACTTGTCTGACCACAATTTATGAATCATCGAATACCATTAAGTTCTATACATTCATATCTACCACTTTCTTGAGTCCTTGCAAAAGAGCCTTGTATTCAACAGTGTTGTTTGTAAATTCGAACTCTAATCGGTAGGCAATAAAAGTCTTATTACTTGTCGAGTCAATGAGTACACATCCTACACTAGCTCCTTCTCTAGATTTGGATCCATCAAAGTAGAGAGACCATATGTGAGCTTCATCGATAGTGTTTGGCACATTTGGTAAAGATGTTGACTGTGTGCATGTCATGAGTTCTAGCTGTTGTTCTGGATCATTGACAGCGAAGGTTTCAGCCATGAAGTTACCAAAGAAGGTGTTTATTCCCTGCATTTCAAGTGAACTAGTGGAAGCAATAAATGGTTCATTATCATCATTCAAATCCTTCATGGTGTGCTTAAGGTAACACTCACCATTAATCGTAATTTTGTTTGTCTTTCCATTCTCTGGTAGCCACAAATGAGACCAGTCTATTGTAAAGTATCCATGCAGTTGTTCAAACCAATCCCTGCTTAAGAATAAACCGTAAACTTCGGGGATGTCAACAACAATGATATCAATAATTTGGTGAACCTTAGGATTAGAGGATAGCCTAACGAGTACATTCTTTACTTCACCAATTACCTTAACATTCGTCCGGTCGAGATGAATGATTTTAAGACTAGAAGGTTGAAATTCAGCATTTATTTTTTGGAAAACAGACAAAGGCATCACATTTGATGATGCGCCAGAATCTACCATGAAATTATGTACATTTCTATTGAAAATTTCAAAATTTAATTAAAAAGTTGGGACATTTTTGCGAGTATTAACAACAAAATTCTGTTGATTTTTAGTTGTTGTCCCTGAAATTACTTTATCTACATTTGATATAGATTTTTCAGTGAGGTCCCTTTTATCTGAGGGTTTAGGTGTTGTTTTAGTGGGGACCTTTTGAGTTGTTTTAGGACTGATTTCTGCAATTTTCTTGCTACTCAGATTGTTGTTTTTACCATTTTCTGCAATGTTATGAAGCATTTTCTATAGAATAAAAGGAAACTTTAAAAGTTTGTAAACATAAATATTAGCTTTGAGTTTCTTTAGGTCTTTGATCAAATCATATTCTAAATTTGGGGCTGCTAAATTCTGTTTTGTTTTAGTTTGTTTAAATTGTTTCGGAGGCACCTTAGTACTTATTTCGGAAGAGGGTTTACTCTGAGTTTTACTTCTGGTGTTGTAAGGATGGATAGTTTCAAAATTGGCCTGAAAAATATTGTTGGAAAAATTCCCAAAGACATTGGGAGATGATTCCTCTTATTCGACTGTTTCCTCTTCAACCACATCTTTAGAATTCTCAAGGTGGACTAAGTTATCATGTGCTTCAAAGATAGTCTGTGTTGAAGGAAAATCTCCCTACAGATAGGTAGATCTCCTCTTGAGAGCTAGACTCTTAACTCTTAAGATAGAAGACACTTAACATGGACACTGACTTCCTTTCAGATCTATACAAACTAATGTGCGAGGAGGAAGGAGGAAAGAAGTACCTTTTATCGACGNTATATGTTTTGTCACAGAATCTCCATCTTCCATCCTAAGATGATACAACTTCTTTCGAAGAAACAACTTGTTTACCAGGGACTTTGATTGATACAAATTCCCCAACTTATCCCATTGTTCCTTGGTTGTATATTCTCTTGACACATTCAACAACACTGAATATGCCAGGCAGAGTCGAATAGTAGTCCTTTCTCTTATGTCCAACTTCTCCCAATCTTCCTTCGACATACTAGTAGTTGGTGTACTAGTAGGTTGTGTACCGGTAGCCTGTGTGCTAGTAGGCGGTGTACCAGTAGGCTGTGTACCAGGATCCACAGTGATCCATTATTCTTTATTGATAAGAAGCTCCTCCATATTGAGCTTCCATAGCTCAATTTTTTTACCATTGAAATTTTCTATCTCGATTCTAGATGAGCTCGCCATTCCTCTTTCTATACTCGAATCTCCACTACAAAATCTCCCACTAAACCAAGGTTTATCACAGACCCAAGATAAACTTGATCTATCAAAACCAAGCCAAACCCTCAACAACAAAGGCATCCCTCTAAAGACAAAAATGAACTCTGATACCACATGTAAGTTTTAAACCTGCGAAGTAAAGCAATGCATATAGATTCTTAAGCAAGACAAAAATTAATCAATCGGTCATACACAGAGTACACAGAGATTTTATACTGAAAACCATCAATCGGTAAAACCTTTCTTATATTCATTATATCAAATGTCACCATTCACCATACAATATATACAATGTTTTTAGGTATTTCGTAGATACCAAAACACTAATCCCTTAATCTGGGATTAATTTACAAAACCGCTAAAAATAGAAAAATCCGCTAAAAATAGCAAAAACACACACAGACGCAGTTGTCATATATGACGTGCCCACACACACACATGCAAAGAATATAACACATACCCAACACTTTGGGTCAATACAGTGGCATAATATCGATCAGAAGCGAATGTATAAAGAGTGAAATCTTGTGAAAAATCAGAACTCATTAAGGAAGGAGCCTCCACTATGGCTTTTTTGATGGAATCAAAGGATTGATTTTCTTGTGGTTCACAATGATACTGAATATATTTTTTAATTAAGTTTTGTAATGGCCTTACCATTTCTAAAAAAATCGGGACAAACCTTCTGACAAAATTGATCTGGCCTAAAAAATATTGCATAGATTTTTTGGAGGAGGGGGGAGGAAGTTTGGCAATGTCTTGAGTTCTTTTAGGATCGATAATCATCCCATCACTGGATACTATGAATCCAAGAAGTTTTCCTTGTTCCACTCCAAATACAGAATTCTTAGGGTTGAGAGATATGTCATACTTGCAACATCATTGTAGGACAGACCTAAGGTGAGACAAGTGATCTTTCTTGTTTTTGGAGAAAACAGTAATGTCATCAAGGTAGACCACTACGGATTGATTTATGAGACCACAAAAATTAATATCCATTGCTCTCTGAAAAGTGGCCATGGTATTTATAAGCCCAAAAAGCATTTTCCTATACGTGTAAGTACCCCATGGGATACAAAAATTGGTTTTTAACTGGTCTGGGGGAGACATGAGGACCTGGTTATATCCTGAAAAACCGTCTAGCAATGACAGTCTTTCAGAACCAGATACCTGCTGAAGAATTTGTTCCATTGGAGGAACATGATAGTTATCTTTGTCAGATGCTTGGTTCATGTTCTGAAAATCGACACAGAGTCAAATTTCGCCACTTTTCTTCCTTACAGGGACAATATTAGACACCCATTGTGTGTGTCTTACTGGGAATATTATCTTTGCATTCAATAGTTTGTTTAGTTCTTTCTTGATAGTTAGTTCCATCTTAGGGTGCATCTTTCTCAGCTTTTGCTGAAAAGGTTGAGACTAGGGTTTCATGGGGATGATGTGTTATATTATGTTAGGGTCAAAAGTTTTTAAATCATCATATGTCCAAGCAAAGACATCATTGAATTCTCTAAACAGTTTTATAAAAGTGGACCGCTCTTGATCAGAACATCTCGTTCCTAGATTAATATATTGTGGATTATCTTTAGTCCCTAGATTTACCTTTTCATGAGTCAAGGAAGAACTATTCGTTTTACAATTTACTAATTTTTTGAATTTATCATGCAAATCATAAAACTTTTCTAGTCTTACAACGGATTTAGGGATAGAATTTACCAGATCCAATGTTGATTCAGGAGACCTTGGGTTTGATATTACTGTAAAATTGCAGATATCTTCATTGTGGGTGCCTTCATCAATAACTGCACCTTGGAAGGTGTCCTCCATGTGAAAAAAACTGATGATCTATTGATCATCATCAAACACTATCCAATTAGTGACGTTGTCTGGGATTGATGGTCTGAACAATAACTCCATTGAAAATGCATTTGGAGAAAGCCCTTCTAAGGGAAAAAGTTTGGAAGCAATGTTAGCTAATAAATTAGCCTCAAAATTGTTTAATCTCGGAATGGAATTGATGTTAAATGCAGAAAACTTGTGCATTATATTTCATATCTCAGCTTGATAACTTTTTAGATGTGTTGATAGGAAATGTATGGAGTTTCTTACTTGTCTGACCACAATTTATGAATCATCGAATACCATTAAGTTCTATACATTCATATCTACCACTTTCTTGAGTCCTTGCAAAAGAGCCTTGTATTCAACAGTGTTGTTTGTAAATTCGAACTCTAATCGGTAGGCAATAAAAGTCTTATTACTTGTCGAGTCAATGAGTACACATCCTACACTAGCTCCTTCTCTAGATTTGGATCCATCAAAGTAGAGAGACCATATGTGAGCTTCATCGATAGTGTTTGGCACATTTGGTAAAGATGTTGACTGTGTGCATGTCATGAGTTCTAGCTGTTGTTCTGGATCATTGACAGCGAAGGTTTCAGCCATGAAGTTACCAAAGAAGGTGTTTATTCCCTGCATTTCAAGTGAACTAGTGGAAGCAATAAATGGTTCATTATCATCATTCAAATCCTTCATGGTGTGCTTAAGGTAACACTCACCATTAATCGTAATTTTGTTTGTCTTTCCATTCTCTGGTAGCCACAAATGAGACCAGTCTATTGTAAAGTATCCATGCAGTTGTTCAAACCAATCCCTGCTTAAGAATAAACCGTAAACTTCGGGGATGTCAACAACAATGATATCAATAATTTGGTGAACCTTAGGATTAGAGGATAGCCTAACGAGTACATTCTTTACTTCACCAATTACCTTAACATTCGTCCGGTCGAGATGAATGATTTTAAGACTAGAAGGTTGAAATTCAGCATTTATTTTTTGGAAAACAGACAAAGGCATCACATTTGATGATGCGCCAGAATCTACCATGAAATTATGTACATTTCTATTGAAAATTTCAAAATTTAATTAAAAAGTTGGGACATTTTTGCGAGTATTAACAACAAAATTCTGTTGATTTTTAGTTGTTGTCCCTGAAATTACTTTATCTACATTTGATATAGATTTTTCAGTGAGGTCCCTTTTATCTGAGGGTTTAGGTGTTGTTTTAGTGGGGACCTTTTGAGTTGTTTTAGGACTGATTTCTGCAATTTTCTTGCTACTCAGATTGTTGTTTTTACCATTTTCTGCAATGTTATGAAGCATTTTCTATAGAATAAAAGGAAACTTTAAAAGTTTGTAAACATAAATATTAGCTTTGAGTTTCTTTAGGTCTTTGATCAAATCATATTCTAAATTTGGGGCTGCTAAATTCTGTTTTGTTTTAGTTTGTTTAAATTGTTTCGGAGGCACCTTAGTACTTATTTCGGAAGAGGGTTTACTCTGAGTTTTACTTCTGGTGTTGTAAGGATGGATAGTTTCAAAATTGGCCTGAAAAATATTGTTGGAAAAATTCCCAAAGACATTGGGAGATGATTCCTCTTATTCGACTGTTTCCTCTTCAACCACATCTTTAGAATTCTCAAGGTGGACTAAGTTATCATGTGCTTCAAAGATAGTCTGTGTTGAAGGAAAATCTCCCTACAGATAGGTAGATCTCCTCTTGAGAGCTAGACTCTTAACTCTTAAGATAGAAGACACTTAACATGGACACTGACTTCCTTTCAGATCTATACAAACTAATGTGCGAGGAGGAAGGAGGAAAGAAGTACCTTTTATCGACGGTTGTCCCTGCACGCTCCGAGTTGAGCTCCAATCTTTCGCTCCTCGATGAGCCCTATAGACAAACAATAGTACAACCACTTCCTACTCTATTGATATTAGTTTGAAATAGATCTATCTATCAGAGAAAAGTTCATGTGAGATTAAACACAAACTATAAAGAAACATGCCAAGCGTGTCATATTGATGAGAACAATGACAGAAGTAACTTACAACCGTAGATGCGAATGTGATAGCTTCATCAAGTCCCCTTTGTCTAACCCTTGCTCAAAATATTCATGATCCAGATGAAAGCAACTTCACTTATTACTTTCCTCCAGTTCACTGTATGTTTCCTATGAGATCATAGTTTTCATGCTTACAATTCTTCCTCCTATTCACCATCATAGAACTTGCTTATATAGGTTTAGAGAGGCCTAACCTCTTGAGGTATCTTTAGGGTAAGTTGAGGATTTCTCTCCTTAAATCAGGGATCTTCTCCTAAGATCATGGCTGAACCAGGAATTCGAATGCAACTGCCTTCCAAGATTGAAAGATCTTCCCCTTATTCACCTCAACAGATCAACTATTGCCCAGAATAGGTAGCGCTCCCTCAAAAAGGCCATCAGAGTGCTATAGCGCTCCCTAGTAGGATTTAGGGGGGCGCCAACACTCTAAAAATCCATAGCGCTCCCTCAGAAGGGTTGTTTGGTGTTATAACTCTCCCTAGCACTTTATAGGCGAGCGTCAATGCTCCTAAGGGTGATATAGGGGAGCACTCTCTTCTAAAACCTTAGATTCGATGATTCTTTCAGGTGGAAAGAGGTACTTATCTTCAGTTAACCAATTCTCTTCTTTCAAATCAATTATTTGAGGCATTTTAAGTGTTTCCTTAGTGTCGTCATAAGTATGACATAGGCATCATGGCAGTATGCTTTGCTTGACACTTGCAACACTTGTGAGCAATGTGTGACACTTGCGACACTTATCAAAGCAAGTAATGTTGATGTATAACAGATTGCCCCCCAAAGTATGAAGTTAGAAGATGGGAACTAATAATTGAAATGCTTTGTAGACTTTCAAGCAAGGGTATAGACTCGAAGAACCTGACAGAATCTGCACACAAACATCCAACAAATATTATGACATGTTCCAAACCCAAGGCAGGCATACCTATGCTTGGGTGATCAAGACTTGCAAGATATGGATGCCATAAAATACACTACGGATCCATAATAGTATTGATAAAAGGTATAGCCACCGAGGATACAGTGTGGATCTATATGCTGATGACCTAAAATGAGCTTAGCCATGAAGAATACACAATGGATCTACGAGATGACAAGACATAGCCACGACCAATACAAAGTGGATCTATGTGATAGTATATGTGCCATTGTTCAAGAGAAACTCCTTTGCAACCTGGGAAAAGTACATATCAAAGTGATCACTCAACCCAGGGTCTTCTTACTGATCCCGATGTAGTATGAATCAAACCATGTGAATAGATGTCCCAATGTCGAACATGGCAGAAACCACTTGATTACCGGTTAATGATGTAAACCGTTAACAAGCGTGAGGGATATCACCATTAATGTCAATGATTCCCAAGGTACCCTAGTACATTCCAACGAATGTGAATGGATGAGTTGGAGTCGAACATCCATGGAATCATCCGATCAGAGGTCAATCACATAAACCCACTATCGGACGTGAGGAGGCCTGCCATTGAGGCATGTAGGTCCCAAAGTATGAACTGGTTTCTAAGCCTAATTCCTGGATAATGTGTTGAAGTCGACATGAATAGACTCGTCAAAGGAGGGCCTTGATGTATCCCCCATCAATGACATGAAACAGACACAGAGATTTAATTGGTCGATCAAATGAACATGGACTGACATGGGTATCGAGACAAGATATTTGTGATGGATGAATCTCGAGGCAGATACTTCCCTTGAACACTGAGGCACAACAATAGAAACATGACATGTACCAAAAATTTATGATGCAGTGAATGCTTTGACTTATGTCAGGTGACCCAAAGGAGTGAAATAAACTCAAAGGATTGGCTCAGTGCAGAGGTTCGATGGATTAAAATGCATGCAAAAGACAAAGTGTCATGTTCAAGGGCGACTCTAAGAATTACTTGGTAATTTTCTCAAGAGACTGCTTGGCTTGATTCTTTCAAATTTTCCCCCATCCAGATAGATGAGTACCTCTTTTTAATTTAACGGACTTGAGGAGGGTAACACATGCTCGATATAACTCACCTTCTATAATTTCCTCTTCCTTTGTTTAACAAACTAGAAGAAGTAAGGGTTCAGTCCCGTATGGGTCTGTCGATGTTTGTTTTAGCGAGTCCAAAGATAGAAAACTTGAAGGTGTTTCATGATTATAGAGTCTGGAAAAACACTTAAAAGAGAACTCTCTCAGTTCCTTTTTCTTATAGTTAGTCTCACGAGGCCGAAAAAGAGATAAACTACCACTCGAAAGACGCCCTTTCGAACCTTTTAACGAGTGTGAAAGGAAGCAAGATCACTCAATGATATTTTCATATTTAGAGAGTCTGAAAAGAGTTTAAAGATGACTCCAGGGGGTTCCTTTTTCGTGTGTCCATTCGGGTCCGAAAAAGAGATAAAAGTCTACCCAGTGTGTTCTTATATTCTCGAGTTTGAGAACGAACTAAGACTATGCTCGTGGATGTGACAAGGTAAACAAATGATCAGAACTTCTTTGAAACTTGTAGTGTCAAAACTGCAATCAAGAGGTTTAGTGAGGCCATCATATTGCCAAAGAAACCCACAAATAACTATACCTTATAAAAAATGGAAATTTATAAATAGTAATACAAGAAAAATCTTCATTTACCATTTCATTTTGCATAAGGATTTGTAGCAGTGGAGATTCTCATTTTGGAAGTGGATCTTGTTTGCTTGATACCAGAACTACGGTTGACCATTTCTCTCGCTGTTTGGACTAGGTAGATCTTCATCTCCCCCTCTTTCAATTACATGGTTCAATATTTGTTTTCACAGCAATATTTAAATTAAAAAACGAAGCCCTAGGTCGCTCCAAAAAAGATCAAATCGGCCTCTATTGAAAACAATGGGAAAAAGACATTCTTTTACAAAAACGCTTCGAGAGGGTGATAGCATAGAAGCAAATGCCTTGATACTTAAGTAGATAGGTCATTTTTGTTAAAGAATCCATAAGAAACTCAAAAAATATGCCCACGTAGCCATTATGAAAATCATTTTAATTTAAAATGTTTTATTGTCGTGTGATGATTATTGAGTGATAAAAAGAGGGCATGGTCCTTTTTGAATAGTATGGGCAATAGATTTCAAGTTTTTAAATTGATTAAGAAATTGCCGAAAAATTGAATAATGAAATTCTTTGTTTGGTTTTTTTTTGTAGGTGATTTCGGCGACGACCATGATCGAGTGGAAGGAATGGGAGCATGAGCTCGATGATTTGGCTTTTTTGCGGAGTCCTCGTATGCAGGCCGTGTTGAGGGATTGTGGCCTTCTTAAATTCTTCAAGCTACAAAAGATGAAGAAAGAGATCCTTCTGCTCAAACACATAATCAACTTGTGGGATGTTGCAGAGCAGGGGTTCCGGATCAAAACACATCTTCTCACCATCGAGTTGGAAGATGTGTATTTATTGACTGACCTCTCAAAAAGAGGGGTTCCTATAGATTTTTCTGAACAGAGGGAGCTTCCTGAGCAAGTGGGTGTGTATCTGGCACATCATTATGTCCCAGGAGCAAGACTGGCGGGGGGTAGAATCCAAATCAAGGATATTAGAGAGTTACCCCTTCGGTCTATTTTGTTCGCCATCACAAGTGTGATGGGAAGCACTAGTGCACATCTGGCATCGAGATCACGGGTAGCTTATGGCGTATAGTGTTTGGAGCCAACATTGTTTAACTGGAGCGCAGGGTTTCTTCGGAATGTGAAGGAATAGGTTTCGTGGTGTAGGATGGGGTAGAAACAGTTCATATATGGTTCATTCTCGGTCTCATTCTTATTAGAGAGAATCCCCCAGATGCAACCTCAGATAGCATTGGTGGTACGACCAGTGGGAGAACCACATATGGAGAGGTGGACTAGTCCATCTCCGAGACTAGTGGCAGAGTCAGAGTTCTGTTTCACTGGTGACTTCTTCGCTTGACTAAGATGCCATTATCTTTGGATAGAATACTTCCCATATGTCGATGTGGAATTTCGCGAGAGCATGGATTTGATTCTACCAGCGGGGGAATATTGGGATGCATCAGGTGAGATACTAAGCAACATCTCATCTAGTTTTTTGTTTTGAGTTTTTTTTAACGTATGTATATATTTTTTGTTGGGTACTTAGAAGAGTTTTTTTTATGGATGTATTGTTTTCAACATGCAGAAAAGGGAGCAGTGTGCCTGGCTGAGATACCAATACCATGACGTCACGGGGGTGCTCAGGTTGCAGTAGATCCAGGGCACCAGTGATAAGTCTCTGGGAGGTTGAAAGAAATCTTCAAGGCCTCACGATGGGCATTCCTCCTCTACGGAGGAGAGAAGTGCATTTACATCTACAAAGACACACTGTGGGGGTGACAGAGAATGTTAATTCTCTAATGAGATGCATAGTGCGCGCAGTGATATGTTACTCTCAGCACAATGCAGTGCAGAGAGATTAGAGTCTCTCTGGTGATTGTATCTTTTGTATGACTTGTCAGACGATGTTGTATGGGTGTAAAGACCCAAAATTTTGCTCTTCCAAATGCTTTTTTGATGTAATCAAAACATTTTCAGTCACGCTATGTATATATATATAGTTTCGATTTTTTACAGTGCCAAAAAGTTTGTACATGATGATGCCTTTAATGTGATGTGTTTTAATTTACATGTGATTTACAATTTGTTTTCCTTCATGAAACCTTATCTATGGGCGAGATACCTATCCATGATGTAATTAGCTAATGAATATGAAACATTGTTGAGTTCTCTTGGAATATGTCTATATTCGATGTAATCAAATATTCATTCAAGACGACGTACTTGTAGGTGGAGACATAGCAAGATAGGATTACGAATAGTGTAGATATGATTGAGTTGATAGACCATGAGTTAGGAGTCTAGGTTAACAATGATACGAGAGATACCTAGGGAGGAGGCTTGGTTCAAAAGTCCAATGACAGCATGGTATTCTGCCATGTTATTAGTCGTTGGTCCTAAGCAAATACCTCCTGAACTCACCACCTCGTCAAATTGGTAAATGACCCATGTTGCCGAAGCAATGTTTCGGGTGTGTCGACTAGCACCATCCGCAAAACCGACAAAGATAGGAAAGGAAGACATCATTTGTGCATGAAAACACAAGGCACAGTTATGAGTGGCAAAGGAAAAGACTCGAGCACGCGAAAGAAACAGACACACCAAACTAAAATACAATAATGTACAACGTACACATGCTAGGTGATCCAGGCATAACACTTTTTAAGGTAAAGCCCATTCCAGGGCTCTCCTAGGGAAATTCCATCATAATAGACTAACTCGTAGGCACCTCTGTGAAGAACACATTTCACAGTGTAAGGGCCATGCCACAGAGGTTCTATCTTGCATGTCCCTATTTTTTCATGAGCTTGGTCATACACGAGGACTAAGTCTCCTTCTGCAAAAATCTGAGGATGGACGGATTTGTCATATTGATTTTTTATCCATTTCTGATGTGCCTCGTTAATGAGAGCGACATCACAACGTGTTTCATCCAGTTTGGTCAGATATAAGAAACGTTCTTCTTCAGCAGAAGTTTGGGGTAGGAGTTATACTTTAAGTTTCAGAGATGGAATCTCACACTCGATTGGTAAAACGGATTCGATGCCATACACTAACTGGAAAGGAGTGAACCCAGTTGTGGTTTTCATGGAAGTACAGTAAGCCTAGAGAGCGGAGAAAATTTGTATATGCCAAGATGTCTTATTTTACCCTACCATGTGTTGAATCATGGTTTTGAAGACCTTGTTGATGGCTTCAACTTGTCCGTTGGTCTGAGGATAGTATGGGGATGAGTTTTCATGGTGAAAACCCAACTTGGCATGAAATTCACTCATCATCTGGTTCTTAAAGTGTGCACTGTGATCAGTGACAATGGCGCGTGGTACACCAAAATGAGTTATGATGTGGTTAAAAACAAACAGAGCTACGGTATGACCATCGTTCAGAAAGGTAGGCATAGCCTCAGCCCATTTTTTAAAGCAGTCGATGGTGACGATTATATAACCATGTCGCCCAGCTGAGGTAGGATTACATTGCATAAAATTGATACCCCACTTGGCGAAGGGGCTGATGGTGATAATGGGGTGTAGGGTAGTAGGGTGGGTGTGTGCCTTGTTGTTAAAAACTTGGCAAGGTGAGAATTTTTTGACTGCCTCAATACAATCTTTGAAAATCGAGGGCCAAAAATAGCTGGCACGTAGAATTTTTTGGGCTGTGGCCATCCCAGAAAGGTGATCGCCATAGACTCCAAGGTGACATTCGTTTAGAACATGTTCAGCCTCTGCATGAATCAAACATCATCGAAGTATAGTATCAATACCACGGTTATACAAGGTGTTGCCAACGATAATATAACGATGAGAATGGTGGCGAATACGTCAACGCTCTTCACGGGAAGTGTTAGGCTGGAAGCATTGGGTTTGGAGATAAAGGAGGATGTCTCTGTACCAAGGATCAGAGGTGTTGATGAGGAGGTCACAGATGAGCTCCGCAAACACCAGGGATTTTTTGGCTTTGGACTTCACAAATTCAAGATCGAATTCCTGAAGGATGACGATCCATTTAGAGTATTTTCCCCCAAGCACTTGACGTGTCAAGACATGGTACATGGGGTTGGAGTCCGGAATCACAGTGGTGGTGCGTAGTAGGATGTAATGGCAAAATCTCTGGACAGTGATGATGGCTGCCAGAGCCAGTTTCTCTACATGTGAATATCGGAGTTCGGGTCCAGATAGACTCTTGCTCAGGTAATAGATCACATGTTCCTCACCGTTGGGGTCCTCTTGAACTAACACCATCGCAATAGTGGAAGTGGAGGTGGCTAAGTAAAGGATGTATTCCTTTGTATACTCTGGAGGGTGTAACAAAGGTGCATGGGTCATGGCATGCTTGAGAGCATCAAACGATCATTGAGCGATGTCATCCCAAATGAAAGGGGTGTTTTTCTGCAACAATCGCATGAATCCTTTAGTTATCTCAGCATAGTTACAAATGAAATGGAGAAGAAAGTTTGCTTTTCCTTGCAAACTTTGGAGTTGGGTCAAACTAGTAGGTGGGGGTAAGGCTAGAATAACCTTAATCTTTAAGGGATCCACCCATATCCTGTATTTAGAGACAACAAAACCGAGGAGTCATCCTGATTCGACAGAAAAAATACACTTATGTGGGTTCAAGCAGATACGGTAAAACCGACATCGAAGAAAAATAGTCCGTAAGTTATCAACATGATCTGATCGATTGGATGAGTGGGCAGGTAAGTCGTTGAGGTAAGGCTCTGCAATATGCTTGATATCATGGAAAGTGTACGACATGGACCACTGGAAAGTAGCACCAGCATTTTTGAGACCAAAAGGTAGCTTTCGATAGGCGAAAGTTCCCCATGGGTAGATAAAGGCTGTCTTATGTTGATCAGCAGGTAAAATTTCAATCTGGTTATACCCAGAGAAACCATCCATGAAAGAGAAGATTACCCTCCCAGTGCAATTATCAATGATCTAGTCGATGAAGGGAATAGGGTAGTTGTCCTTTGGACAAGCCTTATTGAGATCCTGATAGTCAACACAAACACAGATGGTCCCCTATTTTTTGGTGACCAAAACAAGGTTGGAGACCCATTCTGTCAAAGGGACAGGATAGATAAAGCCAGATTTTAAAAGTTTCTCAACTTCTTCCTTTATGGACATGATTTTCTTGGGATGAATCGGGCGGATTTTTTGTTGAACAATTTTCACACCTGGGTAAGTCTTGATTTCGTGCACGACGATCGAAGGTTCGATCCCTGACATTTCCTCGTAGCTCCAAGCGAAGACATCGCGGAATTATTTAAACAAAGCGGTGTAAGATACCACTTCTTTGGGTGTGAAATTAGCACCAAGGTTAATGTTTTCGACAATGACCTCTTTGATCGAAATATCGATAACAATCATAGTAGAGATATTACCCATATTCCCCTCAGAAAGAGTATCTTGTGTGAGGATGGGGGATTGCGGAAAATCGGAAAAATCAGGAGGGAAGACAGAGTGTATGTCTTTGTGAATTTCTTCCAGAGGTGGAAGAA
Source organism: Picea glauca (assembly GCA_000966675.3). Lineage (NCBI taxonomy): Eukaryota > Viridiplantae > Streptophyta > Pinopsida > Pinales > Pinaceae > Picea > Picea glauca. The sequence goes on along the minus strand of JZKD02S1811811.1, from coordinate 54,775 downwards.
AAGAGTATCGATGATGGTTATCATCCCAAGGTACGTCGTCAATACTAATCATTTCCATTATATATTCGTCAGAAGGAAAAATGTGGGAAATGTAGTCAATTGCGAACGACAAGGAATCCAACCATGATGGTATCAAGTAGGCATCAGGTGCCAATAGATGGGGGTTGTCCGGGGGGGGAAGAGGCAGATTGAAAAAACCACATATGCAGCCTTGGCTGGGCTAAGTGGCATGGTGTCACCGAGCACATCGAATTCCATAGGACTAGGTACAATCCAAGGGTCAGATGATTCCAAAGATTGACAAGCCATAGTTGAAATCATATTGATGGTGGAAATATGATGTGTGGTGGGTGGAAGTGGTGTAGGGAAAGTACCCATAAGGCTAGAATCTTTCAACAAGCCAACACCAATGCTTTCATACATAACTGGGTGGTCTCCCAAAAAAGGAATGTTGTTGGTGACAGGGGCACGAGTGTCGGGTGTACAAAAATATAGTTGATCGATAGTGACAATTTTGCCTTGATGGGGGAATTGTACACATTGAAACATCGATGAGGCAACGACAGTCATAGCATAGAACCAACTTTTTCCAAGTAGTAGGTTGTAATCGAGGGGGGCGTCGACCACCTCGACATCAAAAGTAACAGTTTTGTCGCCCAACTGAATGGCTAAGGATTGTAAAATTCCATGAGGATGAAAACCTCGCCCATCAAAAGTGCATAACATCGTAGGGGATTTGTTAAGGGAAGGTGATTTTAAGCCTTTCCAACAAGCTAAAGACATGACACAAGTAGAGGCTCCCTCATCCAAGATAGTTCGGTGGATTTGTTGA
>JZKD02S1811811.1:9441-35866 GCA_000966675.3 Picea glauca | reverse complement strand
CCCTTAGGGTTTTGATTCTAAGGCCCTGCCATTGCAGCACCTTGGAACCCTACCTTCCAGTCTCTAAGTTTGAGTCCTCCCGAGACTTTTTTCCCTTGCTTTGACTCCATTTACCTTAAGGCACTGGTAATTTCTCCAACATTGAGCTTGTAGTGTGAAAAACCATCTTTTAAACTTTCATTTTTTGAAACCCTAACTAACCCTAACGCTGCTAACCTAGGCTAACATCATACTTGATGCAACACTCTTTTTAACTAATAAACACGCAATTAAATGATGACGTCAAGCATTTATTGAACAATTGTTGATTGAAAATACTATTGGCTTGGTCATTTTTGTAGACATTGATGAATTGGTGATCTTACATAGGCTATTTAGAAAAACGTTGACTTCATCTTGTATATTGCATTGCTTATTAATTGAAATCAGATAGTTGAGAAGTACTAACCCTTTGAGTTATAGCCTGCAAATATTGTATTGCATTGTTATCATCTTGTTCCAGGCAGGTGTTTTCAACAAGGACTTCACTTCTTTATTGGCTGATTAGCCAAATTATCTAATACTAGTGGTAACCTTTGAGGAAGGAAAACCTTAATTCTTGACCTTTTATTCTTTGCCTCTTCAAACACCAAGTTACCGGGGACGTCTCCCCTGAGATAACTTCCCCAAACAAAAAGAACCTCCCCTTCGAGGTGACATTGGGTGGGGAGGGTTCCTGTTACGCCAGTTTGTCCACTATCCTGTAGCCTGTGACCTAAAATACAAACTGCACGATAACAGGTCCCTTGAGGGGGAAGAGGTTGTTGTGGAGCTTGAGGATTGTGTCCCCCCGAGAACTGTGGGTTTCCTAGATAAGGGATATTCCACGGGTTGGGTGTGGGAGACACATTTTGTCCATACGGTTGATGGTAGGCTCTGGATTGAGGTTTCCCCTCAGCATGAGGGTTCCCTCCAAATGGAAGTTGTCCTTCGGTGGAAGGATGCCCCCCATATTGAGGTGGAGTTCCTGGAATTTGGGAACCAGACGTAGACGAGTGACTGTTGTTGCTCAATGGATTAAAACCACCAAGACCGGTCCCTCTAGGTTGTTGTATAGGTGTATAAATTCTAGGCATAACTTATGTAGTAGTGACAGTGGAAGAATTCAATTCTCTGTACCCGAAAGGGAGTGATGATGAAGGTCTAGGTGTTAGTGGTGTGTCAATCACAGCTTGGCTAACCACCACATTATCGGCGGGAATAGTTGGAATGTGAGGGACCATTATAGAGTGAGCCATCTGGAGACAAAAAGTGGACCTTGGGCCTACGGACGATGTGTTCGGATCAACAGACGGTGTAGAAAAAATGGTAGTACCGGTAAAATGGTTTAGGGGTATGGTGTAGGTGATAGGCACATCGACACCTATTCTTGGTCCATAAAGATCCCGCACCATGCACGGTGGACTTCGAACAATATCTGCAGTCCAAAAGGGTTCGTCGACTAGAGGGTTTGGATGAGGCCCAGTCAGGATGTCAGAAGGATTGATGATGATGAATTCATCGACTGAATTGAGTTGGAGAACATGTCTCTCATATCCCTCCGGAATGAAGAAATCCTTCAGAGACTCTGAAACAATTCGAAAATTCTCTAAAGAGGTGGGAACTTCTTCTTAGGAGGTTATAGTGTCGTGGACCTCGCTCTGTTGAGGAGATTCCTCCATAGAATGAGGGGGTAAAGGGATATTCTCTTCCATATTTTCTGGAGGAAGTCCCTGTAGCCTCCGCGAACGGTGTGGAGGGTCAATGTTAGCGAAAAAGAGTCGGCAAAAAAAATCTATGGCCAACTACCGAAAAGAAGCAACATATGCTAATAGAATCTAGGAATCACAACCAAGCAAACAAAACCTTCTCTCGATGACTGTACTTGTTGGTGATGAAATCCAATGTCGCATGATCAAGTCAAGAAGGGGTGGGGATATGGTGGAACAGTTACAATGGCGACCTGCTTAACGGACTTTCACCTTGGTGCAAGCTTCCATGCAGTAATTGTCGATATACCCTCCAAGGAGCCCGAGTGAGTTTGACCAATGTCTGTTCTAGGTATAGTGAGACTTCCCTTCACTATCACCTTGTGTAAGACCCTAAAGATTATGGCCACTAAGGTTACCAATTCGTAGTCATCCCTTGGGCGGGTACAGTCGACAATCCAGTCTGAACGTACGGGCAGGGTATCTAGCCCAAAATCAACTTGAAAGGCTTCCACTCAACATTGTGGGTATACCCTTAAGTAATCCCCATAATATGATCTGACCACTACAATCAGTCAAACCAAAAAGGGATAATCTTCATAGCTTTCCCAAGTGCGGCCTCGTGCGTAACCCATGTGTGAGAGGGGGATCCCAGGAAGACTTATACAACAATTGGATTTGACTCTCCCTAGCTCTGGATGATAATGTTTGTTTTGGAAAATTTGGAGAGTTATGCTCACAGCCTAATTCAAAGTGCTAATCCTAGTCTACTATTGGTGGAGGATCCTAAAAAAGAAAATGTTCTAGATAGTTTTTAATTAGCGTTCATTTTATAGTTGTTCTTTACTCAAAAGGGGTGCATGGAAGTGAAACGGATGGAATGATGAATCAATCCCCAAAAAATGCATCAAAGATGATAATAAATCATTTCTTTTCGATGAATATCTATTTAAAGGAGAGAGAGAGTTATTTTCATTAACAAACACTAAGAAGGAATGTCCTCAAACAAATTTTCTTCAATCAAATCCGATGTAGTGCTAAAAATTTTTGGAGATGTCTTATAATATGAAAATAAATCATGAAGATGTCTCTTTATTGTTTGTGTGTGAATAATGATTAATTCAAAATGACACTTCTCCTGCCAATTATCCTTTTGGATCGAGGAAACTCAAACAAACATAAGCAGGTTTCGTACAAACAATACACCCTCTTGTTGTGATAAAAAACAAGAAGCAAAAGAAAAGAAAACAAAGAAAATCAATAATTTCACACAAAAAAGAGATGTTTAAGAACAATGACCTCAAAAAAACCAAATGAAGAGATTCATAGACTTCTGATGTCCTTCATCAGAGTTTCTCACTCAGTCAAAAAGGAGAGAAAAACAATGCATTGGTTTCAAACTCCCAACAACAGAAAAACTCAAAAATAATGAAGAAGGCTACAAAATATAAACAATAAGGTATTTGTTTCTCATAAGGATGGATGTCAAAGTTGAGTGGGAAGAAGCATTGACTCACAGAGAGGCTCAGCAAGTGAAACACAGAGACTGGATCCCGAAAAAAACAATTTTGGAAAGGTTTTTTGCCAAAAGAGGGTTGGCGCTCTGGTGTAAAGGGAACCAAGAATTATATCACTATGTCTAACACATCCAAGGAGTGATGTCACTCTATTAACACAGCCACAGGGCCGCAAGGCTTGAAAATCTCATGAAAATGTCTAAAAATCCAAAATTTCAGTCGAATTTTGGCAATTAAGCTGAGTGTGATGGGGTAAGGAGTCAATCAACTCATGAAATCAATCAAAAAAGGGTGAACCAGGTCTGAAAACAATCAAAGGGTAAGACAAGGCCTATGAGGAAAAATCAAAACCAAAAAGTTTCGATTCGAGGCTCCCCAGTGGAGTCGCCAGTTTCTATTGAAGGAAAATCTCCCTGCAGACAGGTAGATCTCCTCTTGAGAGATGGACTCTTAACTATTAAGAAAGAAGATGCTTAACATGGACACTGACTTCCTTTCATATCTATACAAACTAATGTGTGAGGAGGAAGGAGGAAAGACGTACCTTTTACCGACGTTTGTCCCTGCACGCTCCGAGTTGAGCTCCAATCTTTCGCTCCTTGATGAGCCCTGTAGACAAACAATAGTACAACCACATCCCACTCTATTGATATTAGTTTGAAATAGATCTATCTATCAGAGAAAAGTTCATGTGAGATTAAACAAAAACTAGAAAGAAGCAGGCCAAGCATGTCATATTGATGAGAACAATGACAGAAGTAACTTACAACCGTAGATGTGAATGTGACAGCTTCGTCACTTCCCCTTTGTCTAACCCTTGCTCAAAAGATCCATGATCTGAATGATAGCAACTTCACTGATTACTTTCCTCTAGTTCACTATATGTTTCCTATGAGATCATAGCTTTCATGCTTACAATTCTTCCTCCTATTCACCATCATAGAACCTGCTTATATAGGTTTAGAGAGGCCTAACCTCTTGAGGTATCTTTAGGGTAAGTTGAGGATTTCCCTCCTTAAATCAGGGATCTTCTCCTAAGATCATGGATGAACCAGGAATTCGAATGCAACTGCCTTCCAAGATTGAAAGATCTTCCCCTTATTCTCCTCAACAGATCAACTGCTGCCCAGAATAGGTAGCACTCCCTCAAAAATGCCATCAGAGTGCTATAACACTTCCTAGTAGGCTTTAGGGGGGCGCCAATTCTCTAAAAATCCATAGCGCTCCCTCAAAAGGGTTGTTTGGTGTTATAACACTCTCTATCACTTTATAGGGGAGCGCCAACACTCCTAAGGGTGATATTGGGGAGCGCTCTCTTCTAAAAACTTAGATTCAATGATTCTTTCAAGTGGAAAGAGGTACTTATATTCAGTTAACCAATTCTCTTCCTTCAAATCAAGTGTTTGAGGCATTTTAAGTGTTTCCTTAGTGTCATCATAAGTATGACATAGGCATCATGGTAGTATTCTTTGCTTGACACTTGCGACACTTTTGAGCAACGTACGACACTTGTGAGCAGCGTGTGACACTTGTGACACTTATCAAAGCGAGTAATGTTGATGTATAATAGTATATATAGCGTATTGTAAGCTTTCGAAATATAGACCTTCAGGGGTTGGGTTTGGTCAGTTTGAGGGAAAAGGTTTTCTAAAAGGAGGTTTGTAACTTCCTTTTCTTGAAGATGCTTCTTCAGCTGATCTCCTCAATTCCATGACTTGATTTGATGATTTCTGGATGACCTTTTGTAAACTTTCCAAATCTGAGGTTTCTGATTGAGTTTTGGTTTAGAGAGGTCTAGGAAGAATTTTTATTTTCTTCTTAGAAGATGGGGTTATTTATGCCTCATTACTAAGATTATATTTCAAGCTCAAAATATCTTTTTCGATATGGCTTGCCTCCTCGAAGGATTCTAGTAACGTTGACTTCTTAGACCTTTTGGTAAAGGGTGTTGGGGTCTAGGTACGGCCACAATGTCTTGGTCGAGCCAAGGCCTGGCGGGATTGTTTTGATTTTCCATGGGTGTAGGTGGTTTCGAAGGCTAAGATGGTTCAGATGAAGAACTTCCTTCATCATATGACTTTCCCTCTGAAGAGGAAGGATATGAATGAGGGGGTGAAGGTGGAATACCAGATCCTCTGACTCCAAGAGTAGGGGTATGGTCAGGATCTATAGGATTTGAAAGAAGACCAGTGCCTTCAAGTTGCTCTTTGATATCAGAGAAATATTGAGGTTGATTCAGTGGTTTTCTAGCTTGTCTGATATGGGCCAAAGCACTGTGTGTCCTTAAAAGTGACTGACGAACAATTTCTTGTATGTTGGACCCTTGAGGGTTTGGTGTTACTAGCTCAACGGGAATCTAGGGATTTTCTTTTGAGGTAGTTGTTGTTTGAGAGGTAACGTTGTTGTTAGAATGACTCTGTGTTACTATAGGGGAGCGAGTGTGTGGGAGATGAGTCTTGCGACTTCCACGTGCCATCAATTGTATTCAGTCTCTCCTTCTAGTGCCATTTGTTGACAAGCAAAAATGATCGTCCTTCAACTGGAAGAATGAGTCCGGTTCGGGGTTGTCCAAATAACCCAAGCCATTTGGTGTAAATCATTTTGACAAGTTTAATGGCTTCGTTAGCCAAACTAAAAATAATAAAGAAAAAAATAAAAAGAATGAAATAACTAACTAATTACTATTTACCATATAATATGTACATATGTGTGATGTAACTATTGTAGATATATTTAAATAATATATTTACTTATCTTATTTATGCACATGATATACAGACTACAAGTTTTGATTTAAACTTACAAAACTCAATGTGAAAAAATGACTGCTTTGAAAAAGAAGATAAAGAAAAGAACATAAGATATTTTTTTCGTCTTTTCTTTATCAATCTAAACTAATAAGAAAAAATACTATGAAACAGAAGTATGTGGATGGTCAAAATCCAGACCATATATTTGAGTTTCAGTGATGAATAAATGACAGAAAAACATAAATGAGCTAACCTGTTAGAGAGCTAACGATATGCATTGAAACATCTGTACGATTAGAGAACATGCAAACACCTTGTCCAAGAGGGAAACCTGCAACCAACCTTAAAATTGTTATGAATACATGAAAAACAATGTGTAGGCAGTTGAGTTTTAATAACAGAAAGAATGATACAAATAGTTACTGTGATCTTACGATTGAAAGCAATTACATTGAGATAAATTTAACTGTAACAACATTGCATTTAATCATTCAACTAAAAATTAAAGAGAAATCCTATCATTTGAGATGAATAAATGATCACTCTGTTTAATATCTGAAGCATCAAATATGGATGATATTTAAAACGAATTATCCCAAAAACATAACATATTTAGAAGTCTAAATCTATCAAAAAACTATTAGTTAATCATAATAAACAAACTACAAATGAAAACACCATTTACAGGAAGCTAAAGCTGAAATGCAAATTTCTATTCCATTCAAGTTTGTGAATTAATCGTCCATATTCAGCCCCAGGCTAAGATGTATTCTATTACAAAATGTTGTGTATTTAAAGATATAGGCAAACTAAGCATCCTATCCACTAATATAGGATCAAATCCCAAGATGATTTACTATTTACAAAAATAGAGGGTGATAAAACCACTCAATATCACACTGTATCTCCCAGAAATATAAAAGGTTTGTTTTTGTTTTACAAAAATGAGACAAAATAAATGGCTAATTAACTAAGCCCAGAAATACTCCATCTTTTGAGATCACCACAAGATACATGATATCCTGAAAGAAAACGAAATGAAGAAATTAGACATTTATTCAACTAATATTTTCCAAATTTTTTCATGAGAATTGACTGGCTACAGAATCTGCTGATACTGTAGCTAGTCTTATTTTAAGAAACAAAAATCTAATTCAATCCATATTAATCAAAAAAAAATCAACAAAATCGCAACTAAGATAAAAACAATTCTTTACCTTTCAACTAAATACTAAATTCGACTCATAAGACCTCAGAGTTTATCACTGCTTTGACACACTCAGCATTTTTTATTATGACATTTCCATTCCTTTTCAAGTGTTTTCCTTTCCTTTGTGCACTGATTTTGAGTTTGTGGTTTTCACTTGTTAATGAGTCAATATGAGCTATGAGGGTATTGATGTTCGCTTGAAGGAAAGGGGCATCTGTGTAATATTATACTATCCAATGCAAACACACTTCACACCGTGGATCTGGAACAATTAGTTGAGGAAACACATGACTGCGTGTCAAAACGCTACCACTGTCCACTGTGTGTTTTTTACTGAGTTTGATCCTTGGAAAATCTTCGTTATGCTTCAGGAATGGTGACATGTTATCTACAAAATCGTAAGTCTGACTGAGATCCAGTTTAGAGTAACTAGGGTCCTCCTTTGCCAAGAACTTTTTTATCTCAGAATCAGAGCTCTCATGGACCTTGATCGCTTTGATCAAGCTCGCATGAGATTTCAATTTATTTCATAGGCTCCTTGAGATTAATCTCCCAGATCTTTTGTTATTAAACCCTATTTATGAATTGTTCTTTAATAGTTTTCGTGAATGCTTACTTACAGTTTTTGCAATGGTATTAGGGAAAACATACTACTCAAACTCAAGAGATTTAATTACTCTAGGGTCAGCATCATGTTGCTCGAACATAGGCTCATCGAGCATAGCCTTATCATAGGGTTCTTTGCATACAGAAACTGGTCTGTCACTGGAAGGAACAGGGGATTTTCCAACATAGGCTTATCAACCACAGGCATCTCTACAGGATTTAATGTAACAAAGCCATTGCAAGTTAGGAAAGTATCCCAATCATCACCCTATAGTTTCAAATGATGGACTAACAAAAACCTAATCAACAAATGGGGGAATAAAATGGAATTCAAACTCTGTGTTTTATATCTCTTAGCCATTTTATATAAACTCCTCAATAAATAAAATGGCATGTTTAACTGAAAACTGATGAAGTGCATCAACAGTCTTATGTGGTAAAAGAAAACAATCCCGTAGCGTCCTTCACAAGTGACAAATTGCCTTAACATAGCCAATAACCCATGCCATCTATATTTTCAACAGAGAAATTGGCATACCTTTGTCGCAGCACTAAATTTTTCGAGAGGTGAAGAACAAACCCCACGACACTTCATCTAGCTTGGAATTATTAAACCATTTTTTCCCGGTAAGGAGAAGGCCCATTGCCTCGCTCAAAAATTCCTCGGTGATTTCTAATTGAACATCGCCTACTTTGGCTCGGAATCCATCGAAAGAGAGGGAAAACTCTTGGGTTGCTTGCAAGTTGTAACCCTAGAATTTTTTGAGAAGCTCAACCCAACCCTGACTCTTAAGGTCTTCACTCACATCGTCATACATAAGCAAGGTTTGGGAGCCATTTGGTTAGACACGGATGACAAGAACCATAAGGGTTCGAACAAGTAGTCACAAAGGCAGACATAATTCACTGTGAGTATGAAGGGTTTCAAAGACAAAGGAAACCAGAGAAAAACCAAAGGAATAAAACTCATCAATACCCTAGCGTGACCAAAAAGAAAGCATAATAGGTTTCATACCACAAAAATCAGGCGTTTTGTGTAATGAATGCCAAGAGTACATAATGAAAACCAAGACTTTAACTTGGAATGATGGACCTGTCGATTCAAAATGCCACCTAAAACAAAGTACAAAATACGACCGGGTGTGTTTGAATCTCATCATTGTGTAAAGGGTGGAGTTGATTATTTAAGGTTAGGAGAAAAGGTGTTTTACAAACCAAAGCATAACAACCAGAAAAAAATATTTACCAAGAATTATACATGAAAAAAACTCATAGTCTATTGTCAATCGATTCTTGGTGTCATTCAAGTACTCAAAATATACCTTATAACCATGAGAAACTTAAAACAATTATTTTATTGATATAAGATAAGCTTCAAAGCAAAACAACATTCCTTAAAATATTTGTAAGAACATTTACCCTTCTAAAGAAATAATCCTTAAATACAATTGCAATACAATTATAAGTTTCAATGCTTCATTCATGCTTTAATTCATGAACGAAGCATGAAAACGAGAAATAGGAACAATCAAAACACCCTTTTACAGCTGAAAATTCACCTTCAAATAGAAATGTTTATATGACAAAGTGTAAGTAGCTACAAAAATTATTATTTGTCTCTTTAAAAGTTGAAAATATTGTGGGGCTACCAACAGATCCCTGATCAAAAACAAATATATCAGAAGATGGAGAAACAAATGCCAAGAAGAAGGCCATCCTTCTAGTACCAAATTTTATTCCATGGTTTCTATTTTTACTGCTCTAATTTTGGTCATAAGATTGCAAATTGTCAAATTAAGTTTAGAGACATGCAACTGAGCAGATCAAGAAATAAACAATCTTTGAAAAATAGAACTAAACATCCAATGAGTAGACAACATTTCACCAATCACTTTGACCTATTGAAAAATGATCTCAAATGTTTTCATAACTTTGGCCACAAAGATGCAAACTTCCATCTGAAGAATTACAAAGAATATCCAAGGATAAAACCCTTAGCTAGAAATGTCAGCATATGGAAAAAGAAAGATAGTAAAAACTGTGGTCTAGTACTTTCAACTCAAAGACAAAAGAACCACTGGTATATTGACAGTGGATGTTCAAAACACATGACTGGAGACAAAAGTGATTTTTTGTCTCTAAGTGAAAGAAAATTAGGAAATGTAACCTTTGGAAATGATGCACCAGGAAAAACCAAAGGTAAAGGAATGGTAAGTCCAAGTAATGGAAAAGGGAAAGCTCAAGATGTGTTATTTGTAGATGGTGTGAAACATAATCTACTTAGTGTCAGCCAAGTTTGTGACAGAGGATATAAATTTGTTTTCACTTCTAAAGATTTTAAAATAAAATCTTTGAGTTCAAGACAGTTGATTGCAAAAGGCATAAGAACAGTGAAACAATGTCTATGTTTTGAAAGAAGAAAAAGAAGAATGTCACTTAAGAAAGTATGATGAAATCTAGTTATGGCATAGGACACTTGGACACCTAAATTTTGATCATCTAATAAAACTTAGAAACAGTGGGGAAGTAAAATATCTTCCAAAAATATCAAAGCCATATGACTCTGTATGAAAACCTTGACAAATAGGAAAGCTCACTCGGACACAGTTTAAATATAATAACTTTGCATCAACATAGAAACCTCTTCAGTTAGTACATATGGATTTATGTGGGCCATCAAGGAAGGAAGGTACAGGAAAATAAAATTACTTCATGTTTATTATTGATGATTATTATAGACTTACATGGGTTTCCTTTCTGAAAGAAAAATCTGAAGCATTTGAAAAATTCAAAGTGTTTAAGGCTCTGATTGAGAATCAAACAGGAAAAAGATTGAAGGCGGTAAGGTATGATAGAGGAGGAGAGATTAGTTCAAGGGACTTCAAAGATTTTTGTGATAAACATGGGATCAAAAGAGAGTATACTATTCCAAGGACTCCATAGAAAAATGGAGTAGTTGAGAGACATAATATATCAATTCAAGTACAAATGACAAGATCAATGATGAATGAAAGGAATACTGCCCAGACATATTGGGTAGAAGAAATTCATACAACTATACATATTCTTAACAAATCTCATCTCAGGCCACAAAGTGACAAGAGTCCTTATGAACTATGGTTTGGAAGACCAACTTCAATCAATCATTTTAAAGTCTTTGGGAGTAAGTGTTATATCAAGAAAAATGATGAAAATCTTGGAAAACATGATGACAAGGATGATGAAGGTATCTTGTTAGGGTATTCTACAAATAGTAAAGGATACAAATGCTATAATAAGAGGTTGCATAAATTGATTGATTGTATTGACATAAAAGTTGATGAAGAAATCCTGGTACGAGATGTAAACAGTGTTGAATCAACAACAGAGGATATAGTTGAAGTTGAAGATGAACAGGTCCAAGAATAAGAAAGAGAAGACTCTGAGTCAGATGAAGATACAAATAATCAAGAAGACTCAAATCAACAGACAACATCAAATCCTCCCTCCATAATTACTCAAGAGAATCATCCTGCAAGTCAGATAATTGGTGAGAAAGACAAAGGTGTACAAACCAAGAGAAGGATAATCAAATACACTGAGAAAACACATATAGCCTTCATAGCCATGGTGGAACCCGAGAACTTTAATGAATCCAGTAAATATGTAAATTGGTTAAAATCAATGAATGAGGAACTGGATCAAATTGAGAAAAACAATACTTGGGAGATTGTTCCTAGACCTGTAGATAAGAATGTAATTGGCACCAAATGGGTGTTTAAGAATAAAATGAATGAACAAGGACAAATTGTTGGAATAAATCCAAATTGATATATAAGGGGTATGCACAAGTTGAAGGATAGGATTTTGATGAAACCTTTGCACCGGTGGCAAGATTGGAATTCATTAGAATATTTATTGCCTATGCATGTCATAAGAAATTTAAAGTATATCAGATGGATGCTAAGTCAACATTTATTAATGGAGATATAGAACAAGATGTATATGTGGAGAAACCTGAAGTATTTTCACTAACAGATAATCTTGACTATGTCTGTAAGTTGAAAAAGGCATTATATGGACTGAAATAGGCACCACAAGCCTGGTATTATAGACTGTCCAAATTTCTACAGGTGTTGTGGGGTTATTCTACCCTACGGACTAACAAGCTAGGGCTTAAACTTGCATGCAGATCATGACCCTTAAGAATTAACTTTTAACCTTCTACCCCAACCTAAAACCCTTTTTCTCATGCAAACATGGGAAGAACCAACTAACCTTTTGTATCGACNTTTCATGCTTACAATTCTTCCTCCTATTCACCATCATAGAACCTGCTTATATAGGTTTAGAGAGGCCTAACCTCTTGAGGTATCTTTAGGGTAAGTTGAGGATTTCCCTCCTTAAATCAGGGATCTTCTCCTAAGATCATGGATGAACCAGGAATTCGAATGCAACTGCCTTCCAAGATTGAAAGATCTTCCCCTTATTCTCCTCAACAGATCAACTGCTGCCCAGAATAGGTAGCACTCCCTCAAAAATGCCATCAGAGTGCTATAACACTTCCTAGTAGGCTTTAGGGGGGCGCCAATTCTCTAAAAATCCATAGCGCTCCCTCAAAAGGGTTGTTTGGTGTTATAACACTCTCTATCACTTTATAGGGGAGCGCCAACACTCCTAAGGGTGATATTGGGGAGCGCTCTCTTCTAAAAACTTAGATTCAATGATTCTTTCAAGTGGAAAGAGGTACTTATATTCAGTTAACCAATTCTCTTCCTTCAAATCAAGTGTTTGAGGCATTTTAAGTGTTTCCTTAGTGTCATCATAAGTATGACATAGGCATCATGGTAGTATTCTTTGCTTGACACTTGCGACACTTTTGAGCAACGTACGACACTTGTGAGCAGCGTGTGACACTTGTGACACTTATCAAAGCGAGTAATGTTGATGTATAATAGTATATATAGCGTATTGTAAGCTTTCGAAATATAGACCTTCAGGGGTTGGGTTTGGTCAGTTTGAGGGAAAAGGTTTTCTAAAAGGAGGTTTGTAACTTCCTTTTCTTGAAGATGCTTCTTCAGCTGATCTCCTCAATTCCATGACTTGATTTGATGATTTCTGGATGACCTTTTGTAAACTTTCCAAATCTGAGGTTTCTGATTGAGTTTTGGTTTAGAGAGGTCTAGGAAGAATTTTTATTTTCTTCTTAGAAGATGGGGTTATTTATGCCTCATTACTAAGATTATATTTCAAGCTCAAAATATCTTTTTCGATATGGCTTGCCTCCTCGAAGGATTCTAGTAACGTTGACTTCTTAGACCTTTTGGTAAAGGGTGTTGGGGTCTAGGTACGGCCACAATGTCTTGGTCGAGCCAAGGCCTGGCGGGATTGTTTTGATTTTCCATGGGTGTAGGTGGTTTCGAAGGCTAAGATGGTTCAGATGAAGAACTTCCTTCATCATATGACTTTCCCTCTGAAGAGGAAGGATATGAATGAGGGGGTGAAGGTGGAATACCAGATCCTCTGACTCCAAGAGTAGGGGTATGGTCAGGATCTATAGGATTTAAAAGAAGACGAGTGCCTTCAAGTTTCTCTTTGATATCAGAGAAATATTGAGGTTGATTCAGTGGTTGTCTAGCTTGTCTGATATGGGCCAAAGCACTGTGTGTCCTTAAAAGTGACTGACAAACAATTTCTTGTACATTGGACCCTTGAGGGTTTGGTGTTACTAGCTCAACGGGAATCTAGGGATTTTCTTTTGAGGTAGTTGTAGTTTGAGAGGTAACGTTGTTGTTAGAATGACTCTGTGTTACTATAGGGGAGCGAGTGTGTGGGAGATGAGTCTTGCGACTTCCACGTGCCATCAATTGTATTCAGGCTCTCCTTCTAGTGCCATTTGTTGACAAGCGAAAATGATCGTCCTTCAACTGGAAGAATGAGTCTGGTTCGGGGTTGTCCAAATAACCCAAGCCATTTGGTGTAAATCATTTTGACAAGTTTAATGGCTTCGTTAGCCAAACTAAAAATACTAAAGAAACAAATAAAAAGAATGAAATAACTAACTAATTACTATTTACCATATAATATGTACATATGTGTGATGTAACTATTGTAGATATATTTAAATAATAGATTTACTTATCTTATTTATGCACATGATATACAGACTACAAGCTTTGATTTAAACTTACAAAACTCAATGTGAAAAAATGACTGCTTTGAAAAAGAAGATAAAGAAAAGAACATAAGATATTTTTTTCATCTTTTCTTTATCAATCTAAACTAATAAGAAAAAATACTATGAAACAGAAGTATGTGGATGGTCAAAATCCAGACCATATATTTGAGTTTCAGTGATGAATAAATGACAGAAAAACATAAATGAGCTAACCTGTTAGAGAGCTAACGATATGCATTGAAACATCTGTACGATTAGAGAACATGCAAACACCTTGTCCAAGAGGGAAACCTGCAACCAACCTTAAAATTGTTATGAATACATGAAAAACAATGTGTAGGCAGTTGAGTTTTAATAACAGAAAGAATGATACAAATAGTTACTGTGATCTTACGATTGAAAGCAATTACATTGAGATAAATTTAACTGTAACAACATTGCATTTAATCATTCAACTAAAAATTAAAGAGAAATCCTATCATTTGAGATGAATAAATGATCACTCTGTTTAATATCTGAAGCATCAAATATGGATGATATTTAAAACGAATTATCCCAAAAACATAACATATTTAGAAGTCTAAATCTATCAAAAAACTATTAGTTAATCATAATAAACAAACTACAAATGAAAACACCATTTACAGGAAGCTAAAGCTGAAATGCAAATTTCTATTCCATTCAAGTTTGTGAATTAATCGTCCATATTCAGCCCCAGGCTAAGATGTATTCTATTACAAAATGTTGTGTATTTAAAGATATAGGCAAACTAAGCATCCTATCCACTAATATAGGATCAAATCCCAAGATGATTTACTATTTACAAAAATAGAGGGTGATAAAACCACTCAATATCACACTGTATCTCCCAGAAATATAAAAGGTTTGTTTTTGTTTTACAAAAATGAGACAAAATAAATGGCTAATTAACTAAGCCCAGAAATACTCCATCTTTTGAGATCACCACAAGATACATGATATCCTGAAAGAAAACGAAATGAAGAAATTAGACATTTATTCAACTAATATTTTCCAAATTTTTTCATGAGAATTGACTGGCTACAGAATCTGCTGATACTGTAGCTAGTCTTATTTTAAGAAACAAAAATCTAATTCAATCCATATTAATCAAAAAAAAATCAACAAAATCGCAACTAAGATAAAAACAATTCTTTACCTTTCAACTAAATACTAAATTCGACTCATAAGACCTCAGAGTTTATCACTGCTTTGACACACTCAGCATTTTTTATTATGACATTTCCATTCCTTTTCAAGTGTTTTCCTTTCCTTTGTGCACTGATTTTGAGTTTGTGGTTTTCACTTGTTAATGAGTCAATATGAGCTATGAGGGTATTGATGTTCGCTTGAAGGAAAGGGGCATCTGTGTAATATTATACTATCCAATGCAAACACACTTCACACCGTGGATCTGGAACAATTAGTTGAGGAAACACATGACTGCGTGTCAAAACGCTACCACTGTCCACTGTGTGTTTTTTACTGAGTTTGATCCTTGGAAAATCTTCGTTATGCTTCAGGAATGGTGACATGTTATCTACAAAATCGTAAGTCTGACTGAGATCCAGTTTAGAGTAACTAGGGTCCTCCTTTGCCAAGAACTTTTTTATCTCAGAATCAGAGCTCTCATGGACCTTGATCGCTTTGATCAAGCTCGCATGAGATTTCAATTTATTTCATAGGCTCCTTGAGATTAATCTCCCAGATCTTTTGTTATTAAACCCTATTTATGAATTGTTCTTTAATAGTTTTCGTGAATGCTTACTTACAGTTTTTGCAATGGTATTAGGGAAAACATACTACTCAAACTCAAGAGATTTAATTACTCTAGGGTCAGCATCATGTTGCTCGAACATAGGCTCATCGAGCATAGCCTTATCATAGGGTTCTTTGCATACAGAAACTGGTCTGTCACTGGAAGGAACAGGGGATTTTCCAACATAGGCTTATCAACCACAGGCATCTCTACAGGATTTAATGTAACAAAGCCATTGCAAGTTAGGAAAGTATCCCAATCATCACCCTATAGTTTCAAATGATGGACTAACAAAAACCTAATCAACAAATGGGGGAATAAAATGGAATTCAAACTCTGTGTTTTATATCTCTTAGCCATTTTATATAAACTCCTCAATAAATAAAATGGCATGTTTAACTGAAAACTGATGAAGTGCATCAACAGTCTTATGTGGTAAAAGAAAACAATCCCGTAGCGTCCTTCACAAGTGACAAATTGCCTTAACATAGCCAATAACCCATGCCATCTATATTTTCAACAGAGAAATTGGCATACCTTTGTCGCAGCACTAAATTTTTCGAGAGGTGAAGAACAAACCCCACGACACTTCATCTAGCTTGGAATTATTAAACCATTTTTTCCCGGTAAGGAGAAGGCCCATTGCCTCGCTCAAAAATTCCTCGGTGATTTCTAATTGAACATCGCCTACTTTGGCTCGGAATCCATCGAAAGAGAGGGAAAACTCTTGGGTTGCTTGCAAGTTGTAACCCTAGAATTTTTTGAGAAGCTCAACCCAACCCTGACTCTTAAGGTCTTCACTCACATCGTCATACATAAGCAAGGTTTGGGAGCCATTTGGTTAGACACGGATGACAAGAACCATAAGGGTTCGAACAAGTAGTCACAAAGGCAGACATAATTCACTGTGAGTATGAAGGGTTTCAAAGACAAAGGAAACCAGAGAAAAACCAAAGGAATAAAACTCATCAATACCCTAGCGTGACCAAAAAGAAAGCATAATAGGTTTCATACCACAAAAATCAGGCGTTTTGTGTAATGAATGCCAAGAGTACATAATGAAAACCAAGACTTTAACTTGGAATGATGGACCTGTCGATTCAAAATGCCACCTAAAACAAAGTACAAAATACGACCGGGTGTGTTTGAATCTCATCATTGTGTAAAGGGTGGAGTTGATTATTTAAGGTTAGGAGAAAAGGTGTTTTACAAACCAAAGCATAACAACCAGAAAAAAATATTTACCAAGAATTATACATGAAAAAAACTCATAGTCTATTGTCAATCGATTCTTGGTGTCATTCAAGTACTCAAAATATACCTTATAACCATGAGAAACTTAAAACAATTATTTTATTGATATAAGATAAGCTTCAAAGCAAAACAACATTCCTTAAAATATTTGTAAGAACATTTACCCTTCTAAAGAAATAATCCTTAAATACAATTGCAATACAATTATAAGTTTCAATGCTTCATTCATGCTTTAATTCATGAACGAAGCATGAAAACGAGAAATAGGAACAATCAAAACACCCTTTTACAGCTGAAAATTCACCTTCAAATAGAAATGTTTATATGACAAAGTGTAAGTAGCTACAAAAATTATTATTTGTCTCTTTAAAAGTTGAAAATATTGTGGGGCTACCAACAGATCCCTGATCAAAAACAAATATATCAGAAGATGGAGAAACAAATGCCAAGAAGAAGGCCATCCTTCTAGTACCAAATTTTATTCCATGGTTTCTATTTTTACTGCTCTAATTTTGGTCATAAGATTGCAAATTGTCAAATTAAGTTTAGAGACATGCAACTGAGCAGATCAAGAAATAAACAATCTTTGAAAAATAGAACTAAACATCCAATGAGTAGACAACATTTCACCAATCACTTTGACCTATTGAAAAATGATCTCAAATGTTTTCATAACTTTGGCCACAAAGATGCAAACTTCCATCTGAAGAATTACAAAGAATATCCAAGGATAAAACCCTTAGCTAGAAATGTCAGCATATGGAAAAAGAAAGATAGTAAAAACTGTGGTCTAGTACTTTCAACTCAAAGACAAAAGAACCACTGGTATATTGACAGTGGATGTTCAAAACACATGACTGGAGACAAAAGTGATTTTTTGTCTCTAAGTGAAAGAAAATTAGGAAATGTAACCTTTGGAAATGATGCACCAGGAAAAACCAAAGGTAAAGGAATGGTAAGTCCAAGTAATGGAAAAGGGAAAGCTCAAGATGTGTTATTTGTAGATGGTGTGAAACATAATCTACTTAGTGTCAGCCAAGTTTGTGACAGAGGATATAAATTTGTTTTCACTTCTAAAGATTTTAAAATAAAATCTTTGAGTTCAAGACAGTTGATTGCAAAAGGCATAAGAACAGTGAAACAATGTCTATGTTTTGAAAGAAGAAAAAGAAGAATGTCACTTAAGAAAGTATGATGAAATCTAGTTATGGCATAGGACACTTGGACACCTAAATTTTGATCATCTAATAAAACTTAGAAACAGTGGGGAAGTAAAATATCTTCCAAAAATATCAAAGCCATATGACTCTGTATGAAAACCTTGACAAATAGGAAAGCTCACTCGGACACAGTTTAAATATAATAACTTTGCATCAACATAGAAACCTCTTCAGTTAGTACATATGGATTTATGTGGGCCATCAAGGAAGGAAGGTACAGGAAAATAAAATTACTTCATGTTTATTATTGATGATTATTATAGACTTACATGGGTTTCCTTTCTGAAAGAAAAATCTGAAGCATTTGAAAAATTCAAAGTGTTTAAGGCTCTGATTGAGAATCAAACAGGAAAAAGATTGAAGGCGGTAAGGTATGATAGAGGAGGAGAGATTAGTTCAAGGGACTTCAAAGATTTTTGTGATAAACATGGGATCAAAAGAGAGTATACTATTCCAAGGACTCCATAGAAAAATGGAGTAGTTGAGAGACATAATATATCAATTCAAGTACAAATGACAAGATCAATGATGAATGAAAGGAATACTGCCCAGACATATTGGGTAGAAGAAATTCATACAACTATACATATTCTTAACAAATCTCATCTCAGGCCACAAAGTGACAAGAGTCCTTATGAACTATGGTTTGGAAGACCAACTTCAATCAATCATTTTAAAGTCTTTGGGAGTAAGTGTTATATCAAGAAAAATGATGAAAATCTTGGAAAACATGATGACAAGGATGATGAAGGTATCTTGTTAGGGTATTCTACAAATAGTAAAGGATACAAATGCTATAATAAGAGGTTGCATAAATTGATTGATTGTATTGACATAAAAGTTGATGAAGAAATCCTGGTACGAGATGTAAACAGTGTTGAATCAACAACAGAGGATATAGTTGAAGTTGAAGATGAACAGGTCCAAGAATAAGAAAGAGAAGACTCTGAGTCAGATGAAGATACAAATAATCAAGAAGACTCAAATCAACAGACAACATCAAATCCTCCCTCCATAATTACTCAAGAGAATCATCCTGCAAGTCAGATAATTGGTGAGAAAGACAAAGGTGTACAAACCAAGAGAAGGATAATCAAATACACTGAGAAAACACATATAGCCTTCATAGCCATGGTGGAACCCGAGAACTTTAATGAATCCAGTAAATATGTAAATTGGTTAAAATCAATGAATGAGGAACTGGATCAAATTGAGAAAAACAATACTTGGGAGATTGTTCCTAGACCTGTAGATAAGAATGTAATTGGCACCAAATGGGTGTTTAAGAATAAAATGAATGAACAAGGACAAATTGTTGGAATAAATCCAAATTGATATATAAGGGGTATGCACAAGTTGAAGGATAGGATTTTGATGAAACCTTTGCACCGGTGGCAAGATTGGAATTCATTAGAATATTTATTGCCTATGCATGTCATAAGAAATTTAAAGTATATCAGATGGATGCTAAGTCAACATTTATTAATGGAGATATAGAACAAGATGTATATGTGGAGAAACCTGAAGTATTTTCACTAACAGATAATCTTGACTATGTCTGTAAGTTGAAAAAGGCATTATATGGACTGAAATAGGCACCACAAGCCTGGTATTATAGACTGTCCAAATTTCTACAGGTGTTGTGGGGTTATTCTACCCTACGGACTAACAAGCTAGGGCTTAAACTTGCATGCAGATCATGACCCTTAAGAATTAACTTTTAACCTTCTACCCCAACCTAAAACCCTTTTTCTCATGCAAACATGGGAAGAACCAACTAACCTTTTGTATCGACNGTGGTGCATAAAATAAAAAGAGACATACTGTGCATGGTTGTTTGTTCTGAATGAAAAATGAATTAAATTGTAAGAAAGGGAAAATCACAGGATGCGCAGTGTGAGACTGAAAATATGCACAGTGTGAGACTGACAATGTGCGCAGTGATGTAAAACTCAGAGAAGAGTAATAGACGAGGAAAATACTTGAAGAAGAGAAGAATGACAGAACAAGTTGAAGTAGAGTAGAATGACAGAACAAGTTGAAGTAGAGAAGATTTGCAGAACAGACAAAGGAAGAGAAGAATTGCAGAACAGTTAGAAGAAGACTAGATCTATGGAACATAGAAGAAGTGGTAAGAATTGATTTATCTATGGAGTTGGTTGTTTAATTATTCATTTATATTCCAAGGTGGTTGGGAGGTGCTAGGGAGGACCGTTGTCCTCAGAGGTTCAACTGGGAGCTTGAACATAGGGAGTTGTAGCTTCCATCTGGTTGCAGCCAAAGAAACCAGGGTGGCAGGGTGGTGCAAGGGAGAAGAAGTGTTCTCTGTTATACAGGTTGGAGCCTGTGTAACTGGAAGTTNTAACTTTTAACCTTCTACCCCAACCTAAAACCCTTTTTCTCATGCAAACATGGGAAGAACCAACTAACCTTTTGTATCGACGGTTGGTGTAGATCCTCCGTTGAGCTTTTATCCCCTTGCTGCTACTGCTCCTTCCAAAAATCTTTCCTGCAACAAAGACAAAACTATGCATGCATGCTATTGATCTACTAGAGGGTTAGAGATTAAACACAAATCAAATAACGTAGATAAGACTCATGTATTCGGGACGGGAAAAGTATCTTTTTCATTAATCTCAATATGAATCAACTTACAATGATTTTAGAGACCGTCCACCGTTCCTCGATCCTGATCCTGGGCTCCTCCTCTTCTTTTGTCCTCCAACTGCTTTGCTTGAATTCTCCTAAAGTTTGAGGAAAAGCTAAAGGGTTGGGACAAAACGGACTTGGCAATTTGGCAGAGTTTCTTTTCTATGATTTTTCCTCCTTTGAATAGTGCCCCTACCCCTCCTTTTATAGGTTAGAAGGAGCTAGGGTTTTAGGCGAACTCTTGGCCATGCATGGCTGGGAGTTCCAGTTAACTGACAAAAAGCTTCTCGTCCCGGCGAAAACTTTCCTGATTTTTTGCTTTGTTAGGTAAACGCGGGCTGTAGTGGGCCAGCCAGCGTTCCAACGCGTGCTGCAGAAGGCTTGCCAGCATCCCAACGCGCCCAGTGATAGATTAGGGCATGGGTTACTTAATTTAGGAGGTTTTTGAAGAGTCTGTTCAGCATGGCTTTGGCAATGAAGGGCAATGAGTTGGCCTGATGCCAGGTAAGCATGGATAGTGCAATTTAGGGTTATAACAACAGGACAAAGGGTTCAAGAAAGGTATTGTTGATAGTAATCTATACATTAAGTCTGAAGGTTATGATTTATTAGTTGTTTTGGTTTATGTAGATGACATTATTTTTTGATGTACCAATGACCCTTTAGTTCAGTGGTTTTCTAATTCTATGCAAACTGAGTTTGAGATGTCCTTGATAGGAGAACTGTCATATTTTCTTGGTTTACAAATAAATCATAGTTCTATAGGGCTATCTATCTCTCAAGAAAAGTATTTGAAAGAGATGTTGAAGAAGTTTCATATGGAAAATTCCTCTCCTATTAGTACACCTATGGTGGTTGGTTGCAAGCTTAGTAAATATGATATTTCACCTGATGTTGATCAAAGAACATATCGATCAATGATAGGCAGTATTTTGTACAACACAACATCTCGTCCTAATATAATGCAAGTTGTTTGAATGGTAGGTCATTATCAGTATGCTCCTAAACAAATTCATTTAGCAGTTGTCAAAAGGATATTCAAATATTTGAAGGGTACAATGACTTATGGTCTCTAGTATCCTAGAAATCAAAATTTTCAATTAACTGCATATTCAGATGTTGATTGGGAAAACTGTTTGGATGAGAGAAAGAGCACCAGTGGAGGTGAATTATTCTTAGGTGATTCATTAGTAGCATGGATTAGTAAGAATAAGGGATCTATTTCATTATCAACTACATAGGTAGAGTACATTTCTACTGCTACTTACTCCACTCAGATATTATGGATGATACAAACTCTTGCAGATTTGAAGGTAACTTATACTAATCCCATTCCACTTCACTATGATAACACCAATTCCATTAGTGTCTCGAAGAATCCTATTCTCCATTCAAAGAATAATCATATACCAATAAAATATCATTTTCTCAAAGAGCAGGTTACAAACAGAGTTTTTCAATTGAATTATATTCCTTCCATGGAACCGATAGATGATATCTTCACTAAACCTCTTGCAAAATCTCAGTTTGAGTATCTATACTAGAAGTTGGGCATGACCCTACTATCAAGTTAAAACAATCTATCTGATCAGGGGGAGAGTTCTCATTGTATCTTTGTTCAGGGGGAGAACAGAGTCACACTCAATTTTCTTTGACATTGATGTCAAAGGGGGAGAAAAGGTGTGGTGTGGATGCTATAGTTGAAGCTCTAAGAATAATAGTGTATCCTTTCATGGTTTCCATCAATGCCAAAGGGGGAGAGTTTTGGCATGTTTTACAGGAAGAGTGTGTTTTTCATTGATGGAAAGAACAACAGTGATGAATATGAGCAAGATCAGAAGAGATAATGCTTTCCCAAAGTGAAGACGAGGTCCAAGAGACAGACTCATAGGAGGAGCAAAGGTCGAGACCTTTGAACACTTAGAAAACCTTCTAAGTTAGAGAGATCAGAAGCTCAGGAGAGAGGGAGACATTGATTGTTGGATCACAGCACCGAGGACCAACACTCATCTGATCGAAACAAGGTGCACGGGCCTTAAAACTTTGTGCACACAAGAGAGAGGAATTACCAAAGTTATGAAGTCCCAAAGTAGTTTGGAACCGTCCATCATCAAGGAGGGAAGGTGGCATAAGATCCACAACTCTGAAAGTTCATGGATAAAAAGCACATGAAGTAGCCGAAGTAATTGTTGACCCTTCATCACCAGGAGGAGAATATGGTTCATTTATCATCAGGATATATGTGTTAGGATACCATGAGTTCAGGAGGGAGAAAAGTTTGATATTTAAAATCCCCAAATTTCGGAGAGCCAGAGACCTGTAGTAAATTTCAACCATCAGATTCATAGGGATACATGGTGATGGATCATGAACTTCGGAGAAATCACTTCAAGATTTTTTAGTTGATATATTAAAATCATGAAGCCTAGAGAGATGGAGAGTCGAAGTAAAACTCGATCATCAGATCATTCGAAATAAATCTCAAGCGTCAGATTGTCCAAAGTGGATCTAGGTCGTCTGATCCAGAAGAGACGTGGTGTAAATCTGTGGATTTCGGGTAAAGGCCTGAAGTAAGCCTCAACCATCTAATTCAAGGGTACATGCATCTTTAGATCGTGGACTCTGGGTGAAACGCTTCAGGAGCAAGCGAGTGTAGAGGATTTGAAACTCTCAAAGGCCGAAGTCCTGAAGTGAACGAGGACCATTGATTTGAGGTGGACACATGGTAGGAATATGTGGACTCTAAATAAAAGTGTTTTGGGAGAGTGTGAAGGTTGAGAATTGAAATTTTCGAAGCCCAGAGTAGTGAAGAAGATTTAAATCATTGATCAAGAAAGGGGACACAGGACCATTGATCTAGTTGAGAGGTAAAATCCCTGAAGTAGAGGTAGAGTCGTCGATTGAGAAGGAAAGGTTTCAGTGGATCATCAGCTCTAGAAGATTGACGTATGGAGGAAAGAATGGTTTGAGAATTGAAACTCTCGGAGCCTGTGTTGGCAAATATTTAACAGATAGTGAATGCTTCTCATTGATGGAAAGTACAACAATGAAGATTCCATGAGTACAGAAAGTAATAGATGGGCATTATGAGAAGACATTGCAGAGAAGATTCGATATTCGAATAAGCTCAAAAGAGATAGTGCAGAGGATTGTTGGAAGATCATCAATGGAAATATCAGAGTAAGTGGAACAAAGTAAGCTCGGGAGGAGAATCATTTATGATCGTTGGATCCCATTCAAAATTTTTGAAAGAAGGAGGATCGTCAGATCTGTTAGTAGACAAGAAGAATGCGTAGAAGAGGAGCATAGATCTCAGGCATCAGATCTGAGCATCAGATTCAATCATCATTGGATCATGAAGGACCTACACGTTCATTAAAGTGCAAGGAGAAACGAGCTCACAAAATCCCGAAAGAAGGAGGACCGTCCATCTTTAGGCAGGACACGTGGCGAAAGATCATCATGTCACTGACTGGAAAGTCAAAGGAACGGGGTTCCCTAACCTCTTGAATTCGCGATATGAGAAATCGTGAAACTATCTTAGCCGTCAGTTCGAGGTTTTTTCTGGACCGTTGATCTGATCTCCATCTCGAAGCTTCTCCTATTGTGACTTGGAGAGGTAAGAAACATAACCATCGAAATTGTGATTTAATCCCAGCCGTCAGATCAAGGTGTGTTATGTACCATTGATCTGAGCTCCATCTCGGAGCTTCACCTATCGTGAATTGGAAATGTAAGAAACATAACCATCGAAATCATGATATGCGAAATCGTGATTCAATCCCAGCCATCAGATCAAGGTGTGTTATGGACCGTTGATCTGAGCTCCATCTTGGAGCTTCGCATATCACGACTTGGAGAGGTAAGAAACATAAACATAGAAATCGCAATATGAGAAATCACGATTTAATCCTAGCCGTCAAATAAAGGTGTGGTCTGGACCATTGATCTAAGATTCATTTCATAGTTTTGCCTATCACGACTTGGAGTAACAAGAACCTCTATCGAATGAATCACGAGATGCGAATTCATGATGAGATCGGGATCGTAGATTCATCGAGATCGTGGACCGTTGATTTAAGATTCATTTCAGAGTTTCTCTTATCGCAACTTGGAGTGAAAAGAACCTCCATCGAAGGAATCACAAGATGTGAATTCACGATGAGATCTGGACCGTAGATTCATCGAGATCGTGGACCGTTGATCTCATCTCCATCTCGGGGTTTCGGGGATCGTGACTTAGAGAGTTGACATGCCTCATATCCAAACTCATGAAATGAAAATTCACGAAAAGAACTTTTTGCATAAGCGCTTGGTCATGGCCATGGTCATATAGAGGAAGGAGCTAGCACATAAAAGCTCTGTATCGGAGCTTCGGAGATTGCGAGTGTCGGGACACTTGGCCACAGGAATGCTGAAATGTTGAAACCCGATTTAAAGGAAAGATTAATAAATTTCATCCAATGGTGCAGATAAACTTGAATATGATTAGAGGGCTACTATTCTCTCTCACAGTTAATTCATCAGTTACGAATCAGTTAGCAAAATTGATTCATGATTCTTGATCGGTTGGCGTTTCAGTTGATTAGATGGTTTTCTTTTGCTGAAGAAGATGTGAAGTGTAACTGTTGTGGGTGTGGTGCATAAAATAAAAAGAGACAGACTGTGCATGGTTGGTTGTTCTGAAGGAAAAATGAATTAAATTGTAAGAAAGGGAAAATCACAGGATGCGCAGTGTGAGACTGAAAATATGCATAGTGTGAGACTGACAATGTGCGCAGTGATGTAAAACTCAGAGAATAGTAATAGACGAGGAAAATACTTGAAGAAGAGAAGAATGAAAGAACAAGTTGAAGTAGAGTAGAATGACAAAACAAGTTGAAGCAGAGCATATTTGCAGAACAGACAAAGGAAGAGAAGAATTGCAGAACAGTTAGAAGAAGACTAGATCTATAGAACAGAGAAGAAGTGGTAAGAATTGATTTATCTATGGAGTTGGTTGTTTAATTATTCATTTATATTCCAAGGTGGTTGGGAGGTGCTAGGGAGGACCGTTTTCCTCAGAGGTTCAAGTGGGAGCTTGAACATAGGGAGTTGTAGCTTCCATCTGGTTGCAGCCAAAGAAACCAGGGTGGCAGGGTGGTGCAAGGGAGAAGAAGTGTTCTCTATTATACAGGTTGGAGCCTGTGTAACTGGAAGTTGGTGCTTCCATCCAGTTGGTGCTGGAACATTAAGGGAGTTGGTGCTTACTTCTAGTGGGTGCTAGAGAAACCAGAGAGTTGGTGCTCTCAAACAAGTTGCATCTTGTAAAACAGAGGTAGCAGCCTCACATTGAGTTGGTGCTCAATTATATATGATGTACAGAACTTAAAAGAATGCCTATCATTTCGAAGAAGAAGAGAATTTCTCCCTTTATGGGTTTCCTCATGAAAATATGTCTCTATGTATACCTTATGTGTGACTGATGCTCATTAATTTTATTGTCCATATGTTGTATAATGTTGATGATCACTTGAAGAAATATTAAGAATGTATTAATAGACTTAAAATTGTTTAAG
>JZKD02S1811810.1:625309-646256 GCA_000966675.3 Picea glauca | reverse complement strand
TGCTTCAAATTAAAGTGATGGAATTCACTCAATGGCTTAAACATGTGCACGATAAGGCATGCTAGTTGTTTACAGAGGTAGAGAGTCGAGAATCAGAGTTACAATAGGTTGTCACCGCAGCAGAACAACACCTAGAAGGGCCAATGAATGACAAAGTAATCCAAGAGTTCGTCAAAAAAGAGGCCACAAAAAAGCAGTAAGTTGAAGCATCTCAAGAAAATCTCAAGGCATTCAAGGAAGAATTGCTCAAACCAGAGTGACTCGGGATGAGTCGCAGGTGAGTGTTGGGGGGTTGTTGGCCCTTGACCAAGTTTTGGGAGTTTCTTGGTCATGTTGACCTATTTTGGGACTTCAAAAGCATGTCGAAGGAGGATCGCAAGACGAAGCAGATATCATGGGATATCAACCCCCTTTTGGGCCCCTTTTTGGGTTTTTTGGAATATGTAACAGGAATGGGATGTCAGCCCATGGGTTTACCCATGTGTAGGCCTATTTTGTAATATATATAGATGTCTAGGCCATATAGAGGGAGAGGATAATAGTGCATCTATGTGATTTGATGATATGCTAAGTGATAAAGGCTAAGTGCTAGTACGAATTGTAAGGGCTTTGTGCATGACTGTAAGAGACTTGCAAAGCTAAGTGTAGGTCCTTGTAGCAGATTGTGGATGGATTAGTGTTGTAACGCAAAGAAGAAGGATCTAGCAAGATGCACAGATATTGTGTCCTGTGTAGAGTAAGGGTTTTGAAGGCTTTGTGCTTGTAACCAATTGACTAAATACAATAAAGAATTAGAGTTGGTGGACGTAGCCCCAGGGTGAGGGTGAACCACATAAACACTGTTTTATGTGCTTTTTGCTTTGTCTTGATGTGTTCACATGTTATTCGCTAAGTTCTTTGATATGTTTAGATAGATCTACTTCTTCTTTGTGCTTATGATATGTGATAATATTAGACTTGATCAAGATAGTCATGCTTAGTGCTTGATATGCTCATTCTGATCCATTTATATGCTAAGTGCTTAAATACTATAGATTAGTGTGAATGTTACGAAGCTCTGTTTTATCAGTGAAGTGAACAGTGATTGTATATTGAGGAACTGATGGTTCTAAGAGTTGTATTAAGTGTTATAATCACATATCTGTGTCCCAGCTAAGGTTGTATACACCTAAGTCTTTCAACCACCCCTGCCTCTACCTCAGGTGAGACTTCATCTGCTTCACAGGTGTTGTCGAAAGGGCTGGTGGTTAGGGCTTTGTTGGTACGATGTTGTAGTGTTGAACCTTGGTTCTACCCCCTTCCCAACAAGTGGTCAAATAATTTCATAAATACATATATAAAACAATGGTTGTGCACTTTGATGATTGGACCATTTACAGCCTACTCAAAGATCACATCCAATGGATTTGAATGATTTTGGAAAGATGTAGAAATATTCACTTGTCTCTAAATATAAAAAAAAAAATGCATCTTTCACATTGTTGATATTATGGTAGCTGCGGGAGGTATTAACCTCCACATGTAACCTTTGACAAGACTAGAATATTCCAGGAAGTAAGAGAAACCCTAAAACATTGGATAATAACCATGGGCAACAAGTCAACTTAAGAGAATATTTAATATTGAGTTATTATCCTCTAGAAAGAGAAGTTGACCTAGTCAAGTGAGACAGAGTAGTATAAATAGAGGGTGTTATAGCTCATTTTTCATACACACTCTCACAACTGCATAAGACCAGTGGTGCGCAAGTTTGGAGAGGAGCTACAGCTGCAGCTGCAGCTATTGCAACTGGTACTTCGGTTTTTTCTTGGACTTTATTTTGGTTATGGTTTCGACTTTCTGTTTGGCCTTTTCTTATTTTTTCTTGGTTCACTACCTTGGTTGGCTATTGGATTTCTTCCAGAATTATTATGTCTGTCAAGGTTAATGTGCTTACCGGTGGATTTATGCCTACTATTAGGTGAAAATATTGCTATATTGTCTATGGTGAAATGATCACACCTATTTTTCTAATAGGTTATGGGCCCACACTATATTCATATAGTCTAACCGTTGGAATATAGATTGGGAGGATTTGCTCAGTTACAGTTGCAGTTGCAATCAAATTTTTATTGTAGCAACAAAACCCTAACCCTCTTGTTAAGGCACCTTAAGTGAAGAGCTTGACCTAATTCCTAGATAGCCTAGTGCACCCTATCCTAGCACACCTCCTGGTACTCTCAACAAGCCAAGGCGTCAATTTTGAGTTTTTGGTCAAAGTCAAAGGTTGACCAAGTTAAAGAAGTCATGAATTACTCTATGATGTCAAAAAATAAGTTAGAAGGGGATTCTAACTTAGGAGAATGGAATACAAGGATTGACCTCACACTTTACAAGAATAAAGTGTTAGATATCGTGAAGGGAAAGATCATGGAACCACAGTTTGAAGCAGGAAAAGAGAAGGAACCTCAGAACATTGCAGTTATGGAGAAGTTCAAGGACAATGACATCAACATTATGAGTATCATAGTGGACTCTGTAAAATACCACTTGATACCCTACATCTCTCATATTGACTCATATAAGAAGATGTATGATGCCCTAACTAACCTATTCTCAGTCAGAAACATTGGACACGTAATGAGTTTGAAGAATGAGCTCTATGACATGAAAATGAATGATGATGACATAATAACATCATACTTTGAAAGAATATCTCAGTTAAGATATCAACTACAAGTTATTGAAGAAATCATTTCAGAAAAGGAACTATTAAATATAGTACACAATGGCCTTCCTAGGACATGGGATGCATTTTCCGCAATCATGATCACAAGAAAGGAGTATCTGGAATTTCAAGAAATTTGGAATTGTTGTGCACAAGAAGAATCAAGGATTAACAGAAAAGAGAAATCCAAAAAGGAATATGATGATCAAGCCTTCACAAAAAAATTCAAGAATTTCAGGAATAAGAGGAAGTTCAGCTTAAGGAAGAAACCAAATCAAGAAAAGGATATGTCAAAAATACAATGCTTCAACTGTTGAAAATATGGTCACTACAGGAACCACTATCCTAAGTTAAAGAAAAGGAAGGAAACAAAAGAAGCAACAATTTTCGATGAAAGGGAACCCTCAAAGAAAGCCAAGCAGGATAAAACAGACTTCTTCTTCTAGTCAAGGTAACAATATTCTTCATAGTTCTTGTACATGCCATTTTTACATAGTTCATGTACATATCATGCATATCTATTTCTTATAAGAAAAGATGGTCAGTGAAACAATGCATATGGAAGAATAACAGGATAAGGATTGTTATTATGATGACTACAATGCACATGAAAAAGATGAAGTACGTTGACAAACTTTGGTGACAATTCCTGTGGAAGAAATTATACAAGTAACAACTTCTAGATGGGACACAATTAGAATCAAACTTGAAGAGACCAAAAATAAGTCAGTAATAAAGAGGCAACTAGAATAAAACTTGTGACACTTTTCAGAAAGAAATAAGGATGAAGACTGAAGCATGGACTCTCTTAGATGGAGGGAAATGATTGCAGAATTCCAAAAGAAGAGCATGCATTCAGGCATGAAGTCAAGATTAGGAGGTAGATAATCCTAAATGATATGATCCATTGAAGAATCCATGAAAATTATAACGTATGTGTCCACATTCCCCATTGATAGTAGTAGCCATGATAAGCAGCACATGTTCAGTTTGACTCTAGAAGATGTTTTCTTCGAAAAGAAGCCTTAAGTATCCTTGGTTCTCCATCTGCATCCATGTTCCTATGATGAAAGGAAGAAGTTGGAATATTTAGGAAGGAATGGCATGGAATCTATAGAATACTCCATGGACCCAAAATATAAAGAGGAACATGAGGAAGAACATGAAGATTCCAAGAAAGAAAGAAAAGACAGAACAACCAGTTATTATACCAAGAATCATAACACTACCAACTTGGTTTGAACCTGTTATCACATGAAGTTGTCATGGGTCATATGTAGTTGTCATTAAAACTTAATTATACACCTCTTCCCTATCATTAAAACCATGATAAAAATGCAACAATCAGAGCAGTCCATTTCAGGCTTGAAATACAAGCAAGCAGACAGGTTCAATTTTCAACGGTGGAGATCCCATGTACAGTTCAAATTAACATCTCTTGTGCATTCAAAGTTTCGAAGTTGCGCAAGGATCAACAAATAGACAGAAGCTTCGAAGTGCCGAAATAGGGAGATATTCATGCGTCGCATTCAAAATCTCTCGAAGCCCAAAGTTTCGAAGTGATGAGAGACTACCACGTTAGATTCACAACATTGTCACTCTGGAAGTTTTCCATTCAGAGAAAGCACATTTCTCTGAAACCTAGAGCTCCAAAATCCCAAAAAAATTATATAAAGGAAGCTTAATCTTGGTGTAATTAGTGATAAGCACACTCTAATCACTTCGTGAGTTCGGCCCTTTGGGAGTTTTACAAACTCTACATGCAGACATTCGCGAACCTGAAGTGTCTAATACTCTTGGATTTCCTCAGTTCAAGGCGCATGGCGCTCATCCGTTAGAGATACATGGAATACACCTAGTGCTAACACATGACACTCATTTTATCCACCTTTGGTTATGTCATCCGCTCATCCTCGAGTGACGCATGTAACTCTCCTTTTGTGACAGATCAACACTATGATTTCATATGAAGTCAGGCCACCACATCAGATTTGGGAGATCGTCCTCCAGGAGATATCCGTGCTCAGCATCCGAAGCTCTTGAGCACTAAAATTGGCACCATCTCTAAATCATGGTTAAAGGGATTCTAGAGTTGGAGAAAGGAAAAATTTTAGCAGGGGTGCTAAAAATCAAGGTCACTCAGAGCACCGATTACAACAAGATCGACGACCACACTTCATTGCAGGGACAGAAAGTGATCGAACATTAAAATTCTTGAGTGGTCGAGAAATCGAAACCATGTTATTGCGAGAAGGGTACATGGAATTTGGTGATGGATTGTGGAGTTCTAAGTGGTGTGGATACAAACCACCCTTGGCAGCTTCTGCAATCACATGCTTATATAAGGTCCAATCCAAGAGCAGCGTGTGGAAACAAAATAGGCGTCAGGCCTCATCCTGATCCCAAAAAGAAATCAGTTAATGTAATAATTACCAGTGGTTGAAAAATCGACTACCCCCTTAAATGGAAGCATGGAGGATTTGGCCGAGAAGACAAAAAATTGTCAGCCCGAAGTACCATAGAGGGCAATTTTTCCTACAAACCCATACTGACCAGAGTTTCCTTCCGACAGAAGGAACAGGATAGACAAGATAAGACACATGGAATTAGACAAGAAGCGCTTAGGAAGCAATACTTTTCATTCATTTTTATCTATTTATTTTATTACAAATACATCAAATGAATGATAGGAAAGGGGAGGGGGGTTCATCCCAAGACCGAAGGAGTTTTTGACGAGTGGAATGAATGTATATTTCAATTTGTAATATGGAGGGGCATGTAGCTGTAAATTTTATGTTATTGAAGATTCATATGAGTTGTTTCATCATATTTTTCTTCTATGTTCTTAGTTCTATTCTTCATCTTGTTTGAATGTATTGTTGATTTTAAGGATTAAAATTTTCCTTTGATTGATAGATTATTGATGAAATAGAGGATATGTTGTAAGATTGCCTATATGTCATTGTTTACAGTTCAGACACATCCAAGTTCTCTTTGCAGAGAAGATCTCTGCTTAGCGAATATTTTTCTTTAAGTTATTCTCTTATTCTTCTCTTCATCATTATACAAATCTTTTGTCTGATAGGGAGCTCAATTTCCTTCAATGAGAATATTGTTTATGACTCCATAGCCCAATGGTCCATCACTGATCTGCAATGATATCTATTGTCTTTTCCTTTCTATAAATTCTATTTGATCAACCTATCCAAAACCAAACTTATCTTTACATTTTGATGGGTACCGGGCTTATCCTCCAGCAGTTTGAGGGTGACTCTCAGTGCTAACATTTCATAAAATTGGATCCACAGGGGATAGATTCCTCCCTGTGAGGCTCTAAGAACTATTGCAGCTCCAGTGCCTTAGCTGTTGTGTTATGGATTCAATCTCAAATACATTTTGTTGAAGACAATAGGCTGACATGTACGCTACTCTACTTACAAAGAGAAAATAAACACACATGCTCTAGATGGATTTTATTTATGTACAATCCTAAACTAACTGATTTTTTACAATAGGCTAGGTGAAAAAAAACTTCCACCAGAGCTACTCAAATAACTTCCTAACTAAAAAAATTCTTACTCTGCCATTAATCAACAAGAGATAATAAAACTGTGATAGAAAATTAATTACTTCCTTCATATTACCTCCCAATGTTGAAGGTATGACAAATCTTGAAGGCCTCAATACATTGAGGAAATGCAACTCCATGTACTCCCCTACAGGGTCATAAAATAGGTGATAAAACTTATTGGGTTGATAACAGAAAACCTTCTCCTCTTTATAGTTTCTCACATTTGGTTGAATGTCTATTGGAAGTACATGTGAATGAATGGATGACGCAGGTTGTTGATCCACTTTCCTTTTATCTTCTCTAAAAAAATATGCTAATTGATTGCAAGAAATATCCTCATGTATATCAATGAATGGATGTTTCTCTTTAACATGCTACTCTTGGTAAAGGTTTTCATTTTAATCAAAAGGTTGGTTGTTATAGCAAGATTTGCCTCACCATTGCTATCTTGCACAAAGGGCCTTTTTCCATTTCCCTATGCAGACTTATCATCTCTTTTTGACAAATCCAGAGCTAAAAATAAAAAAAAATCCACATATACGCGCCCTATTAGCTATACAGCAAGCGTATACACAGGCTGCTCCACTACATCCCACGTACATCAGGATTTGTGCCAGAAAATACAAAAATGGAGTTAGGTTTGCATGTCATGACAAGAGATCTCTAATCCTTGGCCTTCCATATACTAGAAACGTTCTGACTCGACCCTTCAATTGCATTTTGAAGGCTATAAGAGAACAATTTCGAGCTATGGAAAAGAGAGAAAGCATTCAAATTTGAGAGCAAAGTTACTCTGGAGAAATTACTTCATATTGAGTCTGCACCCCTTTGTCCTTCAAATATGAACATAGTGTTCAACCTCCAAGCTCTTTCCCTATTGTTGAGAGAATCTCATTGTCTCTCTCTTTTGAGTTTACCTTTGGTAGAGGATTGAAGTGGTGGAGACCCAGCTAGAAGGAACTTGGTTACTTGGTTTTGAACCATGCCAAAACGAAAGTTTGTAATGTTGACACTTTTGTTGATCAATTATTAATAGAAATACTCCTTTCCCATCCTATTGGTATCCTGCAAATATATGATTATTAGCCATGGGCATGTTTGTAATGTTTATTAATGGATTATGTTATCTGATGTGCTAACCCCTTTACATTATCACTATATACTTTCTTTTCTTGTTTGTTGAGAACTTATTGCAAGTATAAAGCTTTGGGTCGAAGTGCT
Source organism: Picea glauca (assembly GCA_000966675.3). Lineage (NCBI taxonomy): Eukaryota > Viridiplantae > Streptophyta > Pinopsida > Pinales > Pinaceae > Picea > Picea glauca. Next base: position 638,757 of record JZKD02S1811810.1, on the reverse strand, counting down.
CAATGGTGGAACATCATCAAATGTTGGATTGAGGTAGGCCTCTTTCTTATCTTCCACATTAGTTTATATAGCATAAAATGGAATTGAGTTGATTTCTGCAGTCATACAAGTCTTTTGTGGTTTACCCTTGGCCATAGAGAGTTTTTCCCTCATAACAGAAATGGTGACTCCACTGGGGAGAGATATTCCTTCTAAGGGTTGAAGTACTTTTTCTTCTTGAATTGCTCTTTTTCCTTTGTGTTTCTTGTCGTATCACTGCTTGGCAGATTCTGTTCACTCTGAGTCTAAGTTTTCAACATTTTTTACCCGTGCCTGGCCTTGTTTTAAATCTTGTACGCTCCTTTTTCCTTGAAAGTCGTGTACACACGCGTGTTGCCTCTCTACAATATGCGTATATACGCACTTTTCTCCTGAACAGTCATGTATTCCACTTTTCCTTGCTTGTTTTCTTGGTTTAGTGATTGTTGGGTGAGTTTTGATATTTGTTGAGCCTTCTTAGGTCTTTGTAGTGTCTATTGATCTTCTCTAGGTTGACAGGAAGCTTGTTGGGAGTTGAATTTATGGGCGTAGTCTTTCTCATTGTTTTTCATTTTTTGATTTGTCCTTGAAACCTAGGCTTTTTGCTTGGCTGCTTGATATTTTGCTTGAAGTTATTTCATTTATACATAGTAGAATTCATATATCAGGTTGCTTTTCAGTCCATGCATTTTCTCTTTAATATATTGAAAATACAAAAAAATATAGGCATTTTGCATTAGTTAGCATTTTTGTCTTTGAACCTTTATCATTAGCTTAGTGCATTTAGTGAAAGATTGCATTTTACTTTTGAATTGTACAGTTGAGATTGAAAATTGCATTGTTTTTATTAGCATATCATTCATTGAAAAGTTAATGGTAGACTTTTCATTATATTCATATTTATCTTTTGCAGAGTCATAACATCATGAGTTTCACTTCCATGCCCTTTTGAGTAATCACGGCCAATAAAATTTACGCTTTAAACTAAAATTGATTAGCCACGGTTTTATTTTCAGGGTGCACAAACTAGCCTAGGATTTAGTGCCTTGGAATAGGATTTTGTGAGTAAACTTCTCCAAGGCAATTAAATTAACATATGTGTCTAAGACAGGGAGTTGAGAAGTCCATTGTATAATTGGTAATATCAAGAGGCTTCGCCCACACCAGAGTTAATCACGAGGTTGCGCGAAGTTAGTTGAAGGGATAACCCCTGGATATGTGCCTAGCATCAGAGATATTTTGTGGATTTATTCGTATATGGGGATCTTGCTAGTACCCATACCTCTGTGAGAGGTCGTGCTTTCAAGGTTTCATAATTTTAACCCTACCCATACAGTGATCCAGATTGCGACTGCTCACCTGTGCATTAGTTATACCGTGGTTTATTAGTTTCTTGAATTAGGTATCTCATAGGTTAATTGCAGGGGTTATTTTTCTTGTATCCTGGGTCAGATAGAGGTTGAACAACACACAACCTTTATGGAGGATTACCTCTCCGGGGGGATCTGCCCGACTAGTTGTTAAGCCCACGAGGGCCTCTATAACTAATTTTGTTACCTCCAAACTTTAGCAGGGAGTCTCAAGTCCCTCTTGGATGAGGCATACCTTCTTTAGCGAGGGAGGCCACTCAGCCACTTTATCCCATTTGCATTCATATTGGTCGTTTGACTTTTTGGTATGCTCTTTGATTACTAGTTGGCCTTAGGAATATTTTTTGGGTTTCACCATCATGGATAGTGGAGCTTATTTTGCTCCCTCATTTTCCACTACCTACCCCATGATGCCTACTCATTTCATGGGGATAGATCCTTCCTCTTTTTACAATGGTTTGCAGAATTACAACACTCAGTCTATGCCTTGGGTCTCTAGTAATTTTTCTATTGATATGTCTTCACCCATGCAATCCTCTCCCTAGTCCACATATATGAATCCTAGCATGGGATCCGGGGGCATCATGGCTTCGATGCCTACTTATTCATTTGATATGAGTCGTGTCCCCATGGGAGGTTGGAACCTCCCCCCTTTTGAATCTCATGCTAACTATGCACTTCCAGGAGCCAGTGCTTAGATAGGTTCCTTTCCCACTTATTATTCACCTCCCATGCATCTGTCACCCACCATGTCAATTCCTTCGAACATCTTTTCCATGACTGGCCCTCAGATGCCTTCAGGTACCTCATACGGGGAAAACTAATTTTACATTTCTGGGATACCGTCTTTATGGAACCCCTTCACAAGGGGGAAACATATATCATCACTAGAATAATTCTTATATGACCTTGATCCCTTCGCAGGCCTCAGTGATGATGCCCGTCCAAACTTCTTTAGAACATTTTAGTGCAAGCTATCACCCTTCTGGGCAGGGACGGGGAGTACACTAGGATCCTTCCTGGCATGCAATGTTTTAGAACTAATATTTCCTCAGACCTTGGAATCAAATATCACCTTCTATTGCTAGCCTAGTCACTATCAGTCACACTGGTGCTCCATCCCCAACCTCTGCCAGTCATGTCAGAGATGGGTCAACATTTTCTACGAATTATGTCGACAGCTCGCACCCAACCTCTACTAATTATGTTGGGGGACCATCCTTTTCACTCTAAATCATAACCATGTCATCTCTCCAGCCTCTATTCATCATTTAGGAGATGACTCTCTTTCCCCTACTAATTACATCAAGAAGCCTAGAAGTCTTAGACGTAGGCCTAACTTTCTTTGCAGGACTTGTGAAGGAAATCACCTTACTCGTTTGTGTCCGGTTACTGCCGAGATACCAGAAGCATTAGGCTCACCCAAGATCCCTTTGAATTCTGAAACATCCTTGGTCTCTCCTCACAATACTTCTCCTTTTATCGCCTCGATGGTCTCACCACCACAATCCCCTCCTGACCTCGCCTCCTTTTTCGAAAATGAATCATTTTCTGCCCCCATTACTATGCATCCTCTTCAACCAATAATCTAATAAGTGGCCAAACCAGTGCAATCTCTGGTCAACCCTACTCCCCCTAAAGAGAGTGATACACCTTTCAATCATGTCATCAACATTTCAAATCCTCCCCCTTCTGAATGAAAGAGATTTATTCTTCCCCCAAATGCTCTCCCTCCAAGTCCTAACGAAGTTCCTTTCGATTGGGAAGACCTAATGGGGCACCACATACCCCCATCAATTTATTTTCCATTAAGAGACATTATTCGAACCATCACGAAGACTGTATCCTCCATCATCACTTTCTCATCCTCGACTTGGAGAACTTTCGGTTTTCCCAATCTTTTGTCATCCATCTGTGAGATACTGAATTTTCATAGGAGACTGAGATGGGAGCCTTGGCCTCCCCCTTTGCATGTTGATTAAGATAGCAAAATGAGTCTTAATTAATCTCTTTTCCAACTCGTCTAAAAACCAAAAAGATTGTCAAGTGATTTGTCCCTTTCACACTCGTTAAACTAGATTTTAAAGGTCATGTGTCTTAGTTAATCTCTTTTCCGACTCGTTATCAAAAATGGAAAGATCACCGAGTGAACTTGTCTTTTTCACACTTGTAAATTAGATTTGAAAAGATGTCTATTTGGCACAATTTTACCCCTTTTTCACACCAAGTAGACTACAAGACATAAAAAGGGATATCTTTTGGCATTAAGTTGTGATTTCATCTCATGCCCTCACTTGCAGTATTGAGCCTTTAGCCTATTCTCGCTTTGTGTTATAAACCATTGCCTAAGCAGTTTTTCATCCTCAACCAAGCAGAGCCTTGTCTATATCCTTCACAATTTGACATCCTATACCCTGGAGGAAACATCACCCCGAGTGTCCATCTCCCGGATGCATTTCCTTGCATTAAGCATAGGTACGTTCCACTGTTAGAACTAGTTTTTCTTACTTGCGACACTTGTTTCCTCCTCTATATCATAGCATTCATTTGTTATGAAAAAACAAAACAGTTCGGTGGGAAGGGAGTTCTATATTATAATTGGCAGCAGTCGTGTCACCTTTGAACAGAGCACAAAATTATTGAGTCCTTGTGTCATCATAATTTTGGGTTTTAGCATGGCCTTAGGAAGTTGATCTCGTTACAGAGTTTTCTCTACCGACTGTTTACTCTTCTAGTCCCTATAGAGAATGTTATTGACACCTCCTGCATCTAGTCATCACATCATTGAGTCTATGTTGTCGAATTCCACCACATGTCTCATGCTCTTATTCAAAGGAAATCTCACAACCTGTGTCAGCCACTCCTCAGAAATATTAACTTTGCATGTCGACCATACCCTAAATTTGTCTCAGAATCACATGATACTATGGTCTTATCATGCACCCTGTCCCTACTTGCATCATCGGTAGGTCACCTTGAACCCAACAATCGACATTTCAGCATTGGTCATTTACTGGGTGGTTTCCCTTGTGGTCGACGGTAAGACATCTATTCACACTTTGGGATTCATGTAGTGTCTTGGATTCCATTAGCCTTATTGGTGAATTCCTCGCCTCTGTCAGCAGTTTTCATCATCAACTATTATTCAGAGGGTCTTTTTCATGTACCGCTTGAATTTGATACACGCGAAATACGCACAGGGTCATTAGTTTGTGAACATGTTCTTCATCCAATCGCCACCAAATCATGAAGGTCTTTCTTTGTTCCTCGTGTTGATTGATGAGAGATGTCTGAATGCTCCTTTTAGCGGGTCTCTTTCCATCAACTTCAGCTCATCTACTCTGTATATGAGACCTAGATTTTTATGGGTACCTTGAGGCTTACATTCATTAGTGGTAGGCTCTCTCATGATTGACAGATGGGAATACATCAATGTCTCTTGATCAATGTATTTATCGAGTGTTCGACACCGACTCCTTTATTCACACTTGTAGGAATGTACTTGGTGAATTGATACCTACTTTCATTATTGGTAGGTTGTCTCGCATTTGTTAACGGTATACCTCAATGATCGGTAATCAAATGATGTCTCATTATGTTCGACCTCAACTCCTTTATTCACATGATGTAGACTTGTACCCTTGGCGGATAGTGTAGAAGACTTGAAGACATCACTATGTGGCTGCATATTTCCTATGTTGGTGCTTCCCTTTCATTGGACCAGCACCTATTTGACTTTAGTGATCATGGGAGATCAGATTGTACTCCATGGTATACAGATATCCTCAGACTGATTTTGAGACCGGTTTCACTGGGCCCTGTTCATGACTATGATGACTTTTGGCATATAACCGCAATTGTATCTTCCTATTCATGGCCACAGACACTTACTTGGTATATTTTCTGCATGGATCTGCATTGTATTCTTGGCAGCCATGTATGCAAAGTTAGTACAGAATGTAATGATAAATCGAGTTTTGTCCAGCTGGTTCTTTACCACTCCACTCTTGGGTTATTTATAATGTATTTCAGCCATCGCAGATACTCCTCTGATCTCACACATTAGGGGGAATTTGTTATAGCAAGATTTTCCTCACCATTGCTATCTTGCATAGAGGGACTTTTTGCATTTCCCTATGTAGACTTATCATAACTTTTTGACAAATCTAGAGCTAAAAATAACATTTTTCCACATATACACGCCCTATCATCTATACAACAAGCATATACGCATGTTGCTCCACTACAGTCCACATACATCAGGATTTGTGCTAGAAAATACAAAAATGGAGTTGGTTTTCCATGTCACGACAAGAGATCTTTGATCCTTGGCCTTCCATATACTGGAAATGTTCCAACTCGGCCCTTCAGTTTCATTTTGAAGGCTGTAAGAGCACAATTTTGAGCTATGGAAAAGAGGAGAAAGAATTCAACTTTGAGAGAAAACTTACTCTGGAGAAATTACTTCATATTGAGTCTGCATCCCTTTGTCCCTCAAGTCTGAGCACATTTTTCGGCCCCCAAGCTCTTTCCCTATTGTTGAAAAAATATCATTGTCTCTCTTTTTTGAGCTTGCCTTTGGTAGAGGATTGAAGTGGTGGAGACCCAGCTAGAAGGAACTTGGTTCCTTGGTTTCAAACCATGCCGACATAGAAGTCTGTAATGTTGACACTTATGTTGATCAATTATTAATAGAAATACTCCTTTCTCATCCTATTGGTATCGTGCAAATATATGATTATTATCCATGGGCATGTTTGTAATGTTTATTGATGGATTATGCTATCTGATGTGATAACCCCTTTACATTATCACTATATACTTTCTTTGCGTGTGTGTTGAGAACTTATTGTGGGTATAAAGCTTTGGGTTGAAGTGCTCAATGGTAGAACATCATCAAACGTTGTATCGCGGTAGGCCTCTTTCTTATATTGCACATTAGTTTATATAGCATACAATGGAATTGAGTTGATTTCTGCAGTCATACCTGTCTATTGTGGTTTACACTTGGCCATAGAGATTTTTTCCCTTGTAACATTGGTTGCTAATGATTTTTTCTTCCAGGAAAAAAAATACGTCAGTATATTCATCATTGTCTCCATAATGATCAAATAAAGGAGGAGTCTCAAATGACATATCAATAGATATTTTCTACTCAACATGAGAAAAATGTTCTTCACTCTTAAAAACAGGTTTCCTTTCAAGATTCAATCCAGGAAGCAATATATTATCATCATTATATGAGTCAAATATAGGCTTCTCATATTTAGGTCTTTTAGAGACAAGGTTATAAAGAGTATTAGTTTCCAGAAAAGACTCAATTTCTGCATTTTCCTTTATGAAACAATAAACAAAATTTTCATCTTATGTAGATGAACAGTGAAGAGAAAGAGTTGATTCTTCATCCAAGGCATCTTGTTCATTCTCACAGCCTTCATAAAAATCAATTATATCCTGAACAAAGTCTTTATACTCCTCACAACAACTATGACAAATTAACTCAGAGGAATAAAACTTTTGACAATGAATATTGAAAGCAGAATGAAACTCTTTGAATGAAGAAATGCTAGAAGGTTCAAGAGAATGATACCAAATATGAACATCTCCTTGAAGAGAGTACATAAATAGCTTCATATGTATGTCTTCATGTTGGATGTCAAGTTGTTGCATCAAAGCATGAAATTATAGAACATGATCAACAGGGTTGTTACTCTCACCTTCATAAAATCGTGGCAGCAGATATTTCCATTCATCAATTTGAGGCACAGGATGTGGATAACCATCTATGGTTGAGAAATTGAGTGGGGAAAATATCCTGGCCATGATATCCTCCATAGACATTTAAGTTGTCTCATTCCATTGGAGTCACCAACAAATTTTGAACAATGGAATCACCATGGTGAATATGTAGTCTTGAAGGTGTCCAACTTTAGCCACCATCTAAAGCTGGAGCTATGCAATGTTGTTCTTGCCGAGGAGATTTTCAATCTACTCAAATCCGTCCTTGGAAATGGTTCCATGAAATGTTAGCACCGAGAGTCACCCTCGGACTGCTAGAGGATAATCCAAATACCCATCAAAATGTAAAGATAAGTTTGGTTTTGGATAGGTGGATCAGCTCGACTTTATAGAAAGGAAAAGACAATAGATATCACTACAGATCAATGATGGACCATTGGGATATGGAGTCATAAACAGTCTGCTCATTAAAGTAAATTAGCTCGCTATCAGATAAAATATTTGTATAATGATGAACAGAAGAATAAGAGATTAATGTAAAGATGAATATTCGCTAAGCAGAGATCCTCTCTGCAAAGAGAATTTAGATGTGTTTGAATGGTAAACAAGGATAGATAGGCAATATTATAGTAGATCCTCTACTGCATCGATAATCTATCAATCAAAGGAAAATTTTAATCCTTAAAATAAACAATACATTCAAACAAGATGAAGAATAGAACTGAGAACATAGAAGACAAATCTGAAGAAACAACTCATATGAATCTTCAATAACATACAATTTACACCTACACACCCCTCCGACTTACAAACTGAAATATACAGTCATTCCACTCCTCAAAACCTCATCTAGTCTTGGGTTGAACAACCCTCACCTTTCCTATCATTCATCTAATGTATTTTTAATCAAAACGGTAGACAAAAATGAATGACAAGTCTTGTTTCTTGGGAGCCTCTTCTTCAGTGCCACGTGTCTTCTCTTGTTTGTCTTGTTCCTTCTGTTATAAAGAAACTATGGTCAGTATGGGCCTGCAAGAAAAACTACCCTTTGTGGTACTTCGAGCTGACAGTTTTATGTCTCCTCGGCCATATCCTCCATTATGCCATTTAAGTGGGTAGTCGATTGTTCAACCACCAGTCATTATTTCATTAATTGATTTCTCCCTGGGATCAAGACGAGGCCTAACACCTAGTTTGTTTCCATGCACTTCTCTTGGATTGGACCCTATATAAGCACGTGATTGTGGAAGTTTCCAAGGTTGGTTTGGATCCACACTTCTTCGAATGTCGCAATCCACCACCAAATTCCATGTACCCTTCTCGCTATACCATGGTTTTGATTGTGGTACTGCTCAAGAATTTTAACGTTCGAGCACTTTATGTCCCCGCAATGAAGTGTGGTCGTCAATCTTCCTACAATCGATGATCTGAGTGACCTTTCATTTTAGCGCCCCTACTAAAATTTATCCTTCCACCAACTCTAGCATCCCTTTAACCATGCTTCAGAGATGGCATCAATGTTCGCACTCGGGAGCTTCGGATGCTGAGCAGGGATATCTCCCAGAGGATGAACTCTCAAATTTAACATGGTGGCCCGAAGTCATATGACATCACAACTGCTAATGTGTCACAAAAGGAGTTTGCCATGCGTCACTCGAGGATGAGCGGATGGCATTCCCAAAGGTTCCTAAAATGAGTGTCATGTGTCGACGCCAGGTGTATGCCATGTATCTCTGACGGATGGGTACCACGCATCTTGAACTGAGGAACTCCAAGAGTCTTCGGCACTTCGGGTTCAGAAATTTCTACATGTAGAGTTTGTAAAACTCTGGAAGGGCCGAACTCGTGAAGTGATTAGTGTGTGCTTATCACTAATTACACCTGGATTAAGCTACCTTTATCTAAATGTTTTTGGATTTTGAAGCTCCAGGTTTCAGAGAACTGTGCTTGCTCTGAATGGAAAACTTTTGGAGTGACAATGATGCGAATTTGACGTGGCAGTCTCTCATCACTTTGGAACTTCAGGAGATTTTGAATGCAATGCACGAATATCTCCCAAATTCGACACTTCGAGGCTTCTGTCTGGTCGTTAATACTTGTGTGACTTTGAAACTCCGAATGCACGAGAGTCATTAACTTGAACTGTACATGGTATCTCCACTATTGAAAATTGAATATGTCTTCTTGCTTGTATTTCAAGCCCGAAATGGACTGGTCTGATTGCTGCATTTTTCTCATGGTTTTAACGACAGGGCAGAGATGTAGACTTAGGTTTTAATGACAACTACATATGACCCATGACAACTTCATGTAATAACAAAACCCATTAGAAAAAATCAAGCAAAAGAAATGGAAGTTGTGATGAAGAACAACGTATGTAAGAAAATGTGAAAAAGACCTATGAATGGAAGCATTGCGATATTCAGAACTAGAGGTTCTTCCAAGAAGGAGGGAGAATACTATGGCCACAACTTGTTCGCGTAAACTAGATATACCTCTTGCAGTATCCATGGATTGAAATTTACATGTAAATATTGTTCTTCCCAATAAAGAAAATTGAGAAAGAAGCTCATTCCAGAAAGAGACCCATGTATGCAAATGGAAGAAGACCTTGTATGGATTCAAGCAACTTGATGTAGAGTATCTCATCTACAATAGAAGCATGGGGAAAACTTTCTATTATAGAGAAAGTGTATCAGAATGGTTACTCAGAAGACCAGGATGATGGATTGCAAATCTATGGAAAACTCTCAGATCTAAAGAAGTTGAAGAGACTCTAGGCAAGTAGACCCATCTCTGTACTGACAATCGATTGGCTTGTTAATGTGTTTAATAATCATTCAGATTTTTTTTTGTGGGACGTTTAAGCTATGACATACAATTGCATGAATTTATCAATTAAAATTGAATAGGGAGTGCAGATAATAGAAGAAGTGCTACTTGGATATGTTTCTGTTTGATCCTTTCCACAGTGTCATGGGATAGCAGGAAACATAACTTTAGTTCACTCAGCACTACAAAAGTAGAGTATATTGCAGCTCATGATGCTTGTACAGAAGAAATGTGGCTCCGTAAGTTGGTTTCTGGACCGTCTGATCAGGTGTTGAATTTGACCATGATATATTGTGAAGAGCTATGGAAAAATTTCAGAGAAATTGGTGTTCCATGAAAAGTCAAAGTACATTGACATAAAGAATTATATTCTCTATGATAAAGTCCAGAAGAGAGAAGTGGTTCTCCAATATATCTCCATAGATGAGAAAATAGCAAATATTTTGGTAAATCCTCAGTCCAAGATGAAACGTTTGTGTACTTAAGAGACAAGTTGGGGCTCATGTAGTTGACTTCCTTATTGGAAAAGGAAGTGATTATTCCCATGTTGGGAGGGAGAACTGATATGTTATTGATTTATGGATATTCATTTTCCATTTTGGAAAATGGTCGAAGATGGGAAGTTCCTTTTCAGTTCGAAAAGTGGTTCTAGATTTCTAACAAACAAGCATTTTCTTGTTCAGAAAATGGTCCAAATCTGACAATCATTTTCATAATGAAAATGGTCTGATAGATTGTTGATGTACCATAGACAGTGATTCCCCTTGTGGATAGCATGGGGGAATGATCTAGGACATTCATTATTCTTGGAATTCACTCTCAGTAGTGGTAAAGTAGAATGGTCCACTTCGTCAGACAGTCATTATTTCAAAGTTCACAGTTGTGAGTAGTTTCGAAGAATGGTTTGTTTTGGAGGTTGTTGCAGGATAGTAATTTCCATAGGAAATGGTTCAGAAATTCATTCCCTGGGGTAGACTCATTCTCTCTAGGTTGCACTATGATTAGTGTCGGAGGAATGGTCAAGTTAGGTGAATGGTCCAGGTTCAACAATCACAAACAGGAATTCCCTAGGGCAGACTCATTCTCTCCAGGTTTCACTTTGATTAGTGCTAGAGGAATGGCCCAGTTAGGTGAATGGTCTCGACTCAGAAATCAAGGACAATTATTCTTCTGTTCTTGGGAAGAATAGTCCAAATAACCCATGGTTGATGTTTACTCTATGAGGGTAGATGCTCTTCTAGATATCACAGATGTGAGTGGAATAATGGCTCAGATGACTCGGTTTATATCATGATATTGTTATGCAGGTTGATATCAGATGATATGATTATTGTAGAGATTGAATGTCTCTGGATAGTAGCTATATGCTACTATGGTGGATGTGCTCCACTAGTTGTGACTATGTGTCATTGCTTAGTAGTCTTGTGCTACTAGGAGTGGTTGTGTACCACCAAATAGTAGTTGTATACTACTATGTATAGACACAGTTATGTTATATTGGATGGAATTGTTCTGATTTCCATGGAGAATATCTAATTGGATAAGTGATGATGGTGCTCATGATTTGATCATGAGATAGCCTGTTGTTTGTGTCTAAATATGTCTTAAAAACAACCTTAGTTTAACATTAATTTATCAACATGGAGATTCTTCTTTTATCTCAAGAATATCAACAAAGTCTATGCAAGTAGCCTAAAATCGTGTAGCCAAACCAAATCTGAGTTCATTAACAATCAAGTTCCTCAAACGTTCACCAAAGATTCTAAGAACTAAATGGAATTGAAATCCGATTACTAAGATGTTGTGAAATGGAAAGGAACTAATTAATCTATTGAATTCACTTAACTAGAAAGCAGTAATTGAATCTAACTAAGGACTTGCAAAATTAACTATCAATTATGAATTTCGATTACTGGAAAGGAAATAACGAATTACTCAATCTACGGAAAGAAACAACAATTGTAATCTAATCAGAAAGGATAGCTAATGTAATTGTTCCGAAAAGAACAACTATTGTGACTTTAACCGAAAGGAACAACTATTGTAACTTTAACCAAAAGGAACAACAATTGTAAATCTAAGGAAAAGGAACAGTGCAAATGAAAATGTGAGGAAGTATCAATAAATTCCTTCAGAAATGGGAATCATAACAGCAATCATTAATAACTAATCGAAATGTCTGTCTTCTATACGCAAACAATCATAAAATCATTAACACACTTATGCATTTATCCTTGGCTATTATAAAAGAGATATGAATCACAAAATAGAAATAAAACTTCGAACTGATAAAATTACAAAACGAGACAGTAACTCCTTCAGACTAGGCCCTCAGTCTTCAAAAGTACTACTACAAGAAACTCAGAGCACATAAATGATAAAAACACTCAAAACTTTCATTGATTCCATGACTGGTAAAACATTTACCAAAATTGCTTGCGCAAAACAATTCTGAATCTGAATACTTAAATGCATTTTTTTCTATGTTTTTCTGGATCTATTACCCTCTTATATATTACAATTGTTTGGATAAATCAAGCTATCATGAGGATCGAAAGATCCTCAGGATTTCTTTACTTATTATAAAATTACAATATAGAAAATGCAGTATCTTCAAACTACTTTGCACCTAAAAAGTCTTCAACCTCCAATAGCTTGCGCATAGCCAAAATCTCTTTGGTTATGTTTGACAGTTATTTATTCAATTCTACAACAAAATCAAACCACTCCAATCATAAATTAGAATCTATTTAATAAAACTTTAATAACAACCCTAAGAGGCATATTAATCATATTCTTTCCTATCTATCCCTAACTATCTAAAGAATCAATCAAAATCATATCATGAACTGTGGGAAGAAGGAAGATATTTATACCTTTTTTGTAACCCAACATACCCCCCAGCTTACCTTCTTGCATGTCCTCATGCAAGCTAGAGTCTTTAATGTAAAAAAGTTATACTGTAGGGAGGAAAAGTTGGTTCACCAGGTCTCCTGAAACCATGGTTTCTTTTGATTTAGTCAAAAGCGATGTCCTGTCTCTTTTTATTAATTTGAAAATCCTTCTGGTAAACTTCTGGAGGAAACTAGAGGAGAGGGGGTTTTACCTGCATCCCATCCAAGAAGTTCCTTCCTCCTGGATTAGTCTAGCATATCTTTCTACTCTGAAGGTTGCTACAAAGAAATTTCTATATCCAAAGGGCTCTCTACTTTTAACCTCATCGAAGGATACATCCCATCTTAGCTTGGAAGAAGCAAGATCTTCTTCCTTGAATTCTATGAAATATGTGATACCTAAGAGGATGACATGTAAATGGATAGGAGCCAATGAGTCCACAACCCCTGCCCTTTTCATGAAGGTCTTGTGTTGCATGATGGTTGTGTTGGATCATGTTGTCATTGATGCCAATGGTTCGATTGATTGATGTCAAGTGATTGATTGATGTCAAAGGATTGATTGATTGATGATTGATGTAATATAATATGTATT
>JZKD02S1811810.1:585559-625299 GCA_000966675.3 Picea glauca | reverse complement strand
GGAGTATCTGCGATGGCTGAAATACATTATAAATAACCCAAGAGTGGAGTGGTAAAGAACCAGCTGGACAAAACTCGATTTATCATTACATTCTGTACTAACTTTGCATACATGGTTGCCAAGAATACAATGCAAATCCATGCAGAAAATATACCAAGTAAGTGTCTGTGGCCATGAATAGGAAGATACAATTGCGGTTATATGCCAAAAGTCGTCATAGTCATGAACAGGGCCCAGTGAAACCGGTCTCAAAATCAGTCTGAGGATATCTGTATACCATGGAGTACAATCTGATCTCCCATGATCACTAAAGTCAAATAGGTGCTGGTCCAATGAAAGGGAAGCACCAACATAGGAAATATGCAGCCACATAGTGATGTCTTCAAGTCTTCTACACTATCCGCCAAGGGTACAAGTCTACATCATGTGAATAAAGGAGTTGAGGTCGAACATAATGAGACATCATTTTATTACCGATCATTGAGGTATACCGTTAACAAATGCGAGACAACCTACCAATAATGAAAGTAGGTATCAATGCACCAAGTACATTCCTACAAGTGTGAATAAAGGAGTCGGTGTCGAACACTTGATAAATACATTGATCAAGAGACATTTATGTATTCCCATCTGTCAATCATGAGAGAGCCTACCACTAATGAATGTAAGCCTCAAGGTACCCATAAAAATCTAGGTCTCATATCCAGAGTAGATGAGCTGAAGTTGATGGAAAGAGACCCGCTAAAAGGAGCATTCATACATCTCTCATCAATCAGCACGAGGAACAAAGAAACACCTTCATGATTTGGTGGAGATTGGATGAAGAACATGTTCACAAACCAATGACCCTGTGTGTATTTCGCGTGTATCAAATGCAAGCGATACATGAAAAAGACCCTCTGAATAATAGCTGATGATGAAAACTACTGACAGAGGCGAGGAATTCACCAATAAGGATAATGGAATCCAAGACACTACATGAATCCCAAAGTGTGAATAGATGTCTTACCGGTGACCACAAGGGAAACCACCCAGTAAATGACCAATGCTGAAATGTCGATTGTTGGGTTCAAGGTGACCTACCGATGATGCAAGTAGGGCCAGGGTGCATGATAAGACCATAGTATCATGTGATTCTGAGACAAATTGAGGGTATGGTCGACATGCAAAGTTAATATTTCTGAGGAGTGGCTGACACAGGTTGTGAGATTTCCTTTGAATAAGAGCATGAGACATGTGGTGGAATTCGACAACATAGACTCAATGATGTGATGACTAGATGCAGGAGGTGTCAATAACATTCTCTATAGGGACTAGAAGAGTAAACAGTCGGTAGAGAAAACTCTGTAACGAGATCAACTTCCTAAGGCCATGCTAAAACCCAAAATTATGATGACACAAGGACTCAATAATTTTGTGCTCTGTTCAAAGGTGACACGACTGCTGCCAATTATAATATAGAACTCCCTTCCCACCGAACTGTTTTGTTTTTTCATAACAAATGAATGCTATGATATAGAGGAGGAAACAAGTGTCGCAAGTAAGAAAAACTAGTTCTAACAGTGGAACGTACCTATGCTTAATGCAAGGAAATGCATCCGGGAGATGGACACTCGGGGTGATGTTTCCTCCAGGGTATAGGATGTCAAATTGTGAAGGATATAGACAAGGCTCTGCTTGGTTGAGGATGAAAAACTGCTTAGGCAATGGTTTATAACACAAAGCGAGAATAGGCTAAAGGCTCAATACTGCAAGTGAGGGCATGAGATGAAATCACAACTTAATGCCAAAAGATATCCCTTTTTATGTCTTGTAGTCTACTTGGTGTGAAAAAGGGGTAAAATTGTGCCAAATAGACATCTTTTCAAATCTAATTTACAAGTGTGAAAAAGACAAGTTCACTCGGTGATCTTTCCATTTTTGATAACGAGTCGGAAAAGAGATTAACTAAGACACATGACCTTTAAAATCTAGTTTAACGAGTGTGAAAGGGACAAATCACTTGACAATCTTTTTGGTTTTTAGACGAGTTGGAAAAGAGATTAATTAAGACTCATTTTGCTATCTTAATCAACATGCAAAGGGGGAGGCCAAGGCTCCCATCTCAGTCTCCTATGAAAATTCAGTATCTCACAGATGGATGACAAAAGATTGGGAAAACCGAAAGTTCTCCAAGTCGAGGATGAGAAAGTGATGATGGAGGATACAGTCTTCGTGATGGTTCGAATAATGTCTCTTAATGGAAAATAAATTGATGGGGGTATGTGGTGCCCCATTAGGTCTTCCCAATCGAAAGGAACTTCGTTAGGACTTGGAGGGAGAGCATTTGGGGGAAGAATAAATCTCTTTCATTCAGAAGGGGGAGGATTTGAAATGTTGATGACATGATTGAAAGGTGTATCACTCTCTTTAGGGGGAGTAGGGTTGACCAGAGATTGCACTGGTTTGGCCACTTATTAGATTATTGGTTGAAGAGGATGCATAGTAATGGGGGCAGAAAATGATTCATTTTCGAAAAAGGAGGCGAGGTCAGGAGGGGATTGTGGTGGTGAGACCATCGAGGCGATAAAAGGAGAAGTATTGTGAGGAGAGACCAAGGATGTTTCAGAATTCAAAGGGATCTTGGGTGAGCCTAATGCTTCTGGTATCTCGGCAGTAACCGGACACAAACGAGTAAGGTGATTTCCTTCACAAGTCCTGCAAAGAAAGTTAGGCCTACGTCTAAGACTTCTAGGCTTCTTGATGTAATTAGTAGGGGAAAGAGAGTCATCTCCTAAATGATGAATAGAGGCTGGAGAGATGACATGGTTATGATTTAGAGTGAAAAGGATGGTCCCCCAACATAATTAGTAGAGGTTGGGTGCGAGCTGTCGACATAATTCGTAGAAAATGTTGACCCATCTCTGACATGACTGGCAGAGGTTGGGGATGGAGCACCAGTGTGACTGATAGTGACTAGGCTAGCAATAGAAGGTGATATTTGATTCCAAGGTCTGAGGAAATATTAGTTCTAAAACATTGCATGCCAGGAAGGATCCTAGTGTACTCCCCGTCCCTGCCCAGAAGGGTGATAGCTTGCACTAAAATGTTCTAAAGAAGTTTGGACGGGCATCATCACTGAGGCCTGCGAAGGGATCAAGGTCATATAAGAATTATTCTAGTGATGATATATGTTTCCCCCTTGTGAAGGGGTTCCATAAAGACGGTATCCCAGAAATGTAAAATTAGTTTTCCCCGTATGAGGTACCTGAAGGCATCTGAGGGCCAGTCATGGAAAAGATGTTCGAAGGAATTGACATGGTGGGTGACAGATGCATGGGAGGTGAATAATAAGTGGGAAAGGAACCTATCTAAGCACTGGCTCCTGGAAGTGCATAGTTAGCATGAGATTCAAAAGGGGGGAGGTTCCAACCTCCCATGGGGACACGACTCATATCAAATGAATAAGTAGGCATCGAAGCCATGATGCCCCCGGATCCCATGCTAGGATTCATATATGTGGACTAGGGAGAGGATTGCATGGGTGAAGACATATCAATAGAAAAATTACTAGAGACCCAAGGCATAGACTGAGTGTTGTAATTCTGCAAACCATTGTAAAAAGAGGAAGGATCTATCCCCATGAAATGAGTAGGCATCATGGGGTAGGTAGTGGAAAATGAGGGAGCAAAATAAGCTCCACTATCCATGATGGTGAAACCCAAAAAATATTCCTAAGGCCAACTAGTAATCAAAGAGCATACCAAAAAGTCAAACGACCAATATGAATGCAAATGGGATAAAGTGGCTGAGTGGCCTCCCTCGCTAAAGAAGGTATGCCTCATCCAAGAGGGACTTGAGACTCCCTGCTAAAGTTTGGAGGTAACAAAATTAGTTATAGAGGCCCTCGTGGGCTTAACAACTAGTCGGGCAGATCCCCCCGGAGAGGTAATCCTCCATAAAGGTTGTGTGTTGTTCAACCTCTATCTGACCCAGGATACAAGAAAAATAACCCCTGCAATTAACCTATGAGATACCTAATTCAAGAAACTAATAAACCACGGTATAACTAATGCACAGGTGAGCAGTCGCAATCTGGATCACTGTATGGGTAGGGTTAAAATTATGAAACCTTGAAAGCACGACCTCTCACAGAGGTATGGGTACTAGCAAGATCCCCATATACGAATAAATCCACAAAATATCTCTGATGCTAGGCACATATCCAGGGGTTATCCCTTCAACTAACTTCGCGCAACCTCGTGATTAACTCTGGTGTGGGCGAAGCCTCTTGATATTACCAATTATACAATGGACTTCTCAACTCCCTGTCTTAGACACATATGTTAATTTAATTGCCTTGGAGAAGTTTACTCACAAAATCCTATTCCAAGGCACTAAATCCTAGGCTAGTTTGTGCACCCTGAAAATAAAACCGTGGCTAATCAATTTTAGTTTAAAGCGTAAATTTTATTGGCCGTGATTACTCAAAAGGGCATGGAAGTGAAACTCATGATGTTATGACTCTGCAAAAGATAAATATGAATATAATGAAAAGTCTACCATTAACTTTTCAATGAATGATATGCTAATAAAAACAATGCAATTTTCAATCTCAACTGTACAATTCAAAAGTAAAATGCAATCTTTCACTAAATGCACTAAGCTAATGATAAAGGTTCAAAGACAAAAATGCTAACTAATGCAAAATGCCTATATTTTTTTGTATTTTCAATATATTAAAGAGAAAATGCATGGACTGAAAAGCAACCTGATATATGAATTCTACTATGTATAAATGAAATAACTTCAAGCAAAATATCAAGCAGCCAAGCAAAAAGCCTAGGTTTCAAGGACAAATCAAAAAATGAAAAACAATGAGAAAGACTACGCCCATAAATTCAACTCCCAACAAGCTTCCTGTCAACCTAGAGAAGATCAATAGACACTACAAAGACCTAAGAAGGCTCAACAAATATCAAAACTCACCCAACAATCACTAAACCAAGAAAACAAGCAAGGAAAAGTGGAATACATGACTGTTCAGGAGAAAAGTGCGTATATACGCATATTGTAGAGAGGCAACACGCGTGTGTACACGACTTTCAAGGAAAAAGGAGCGTACAAGATTTAAAACAAGGCCAGGCACGGGTAAAAAATGTTGAAAACTTAGACTCAGAGTGAACAGAATCTGCCAAGCAGTGATACGACAAGAAACACAAAGGAAAAAGAGCAATTCAAGAAGAAAAAGTACTTCAACCCTTAGAAGGAATATCTCTCCCCAGTGGAGTCACCATTTCTGTTATGAGGGAAAAACTCTCTATGGCCAAGGGTAAACCACAAAAGACTTGTATGACTGCAGAAATCAACTCAATTCCATTTTATGCTATATAAACTAATGTGGAAGATAAGAAAGAGGCCTACCTCAATCCAACATTTGATGATGTTCCACCATTGAGCACTTCGACCCAAAGCTTTATACTTGCAATAAGTTCTCAACAAACAAGAAAAGAAAGTATATAGTGATAATGTAAAGGGGTTAGCACATCAGATAACATAATCCATTAATAAACATTACAAACATGCCCATGGCTAATAATCATATATTTGCAGGATACCAATAGGATGGGAAAGGAGTATTTCTATTAATAATTGATCAACAAAAGTGTCAACATTACAAACTTTCGTTTTGGCATGGTTCAAAACCAAGTAACCAAGTTCCTTCTAGCTGGGTCTCCACCACTTCAATCCTCTACCAAAGGTAAACTCAAAAGAGAGAGACAATGAGATTCTCTCAACAATAGGGAAAGAGCTTGGAGGTTGAACACTATGTTCATATTTGAAGGACAAAGGGGTGCAGACTCAATATGAAGTAATTTCTCCAGAGTAACTTTGCTCTCAAATTTGAATGCTTTCTCTCTTTTCCATAGCTCGAAATTGTTCTCTTATAGCCTTCAAAATGCAATTGAAGGGTCGAGTCAGAACGTTTCTAGTATATGGAAGGCCAAGGATTAGAGATCTCTTGTCATGACATGCAAACCTAACTCCATTTTTGTATTTTCTGGCACAAATCCTGATGTACGTGGGATGTAGTGGAGCAGCCTGTGTATACGCTTGCTGTATAGCTAATAGGGCGCGTATATGTGGATTTTTTTTTATTTTTAGCTCTGGATTTGTCAAAAAGAGATGATAAGTCTGCATAGGGAAATGGAAAAAGGCCCTTTGTGCAAGATAGCAATGGTGAGGCAAATCTTGCTATAACAACCAACCTTTTGATTAAAATGAAAACCTTTACCAAGAGTAGCATGTTAAAGAGAAACATCCATTCATTGATATACATGAGGATATTTCTTGCAATCAATTAGCATATTTTTTTAGAGAAGATAAAAGGAAAGTGGATCAACAACCTGCGTCATCCATTCATTCACATGTACTTCCAATAGACATTCAACCAAATGTGAGAAACTATAAAGAGGAGAAGGTTTTCTGTTATCAACCCAATAAGTTTTATCACCTATTTTATGACCCTGTAGGGGAGTACATGGAGTTGCATTTCCTCAATGTATTGAGGCCTTCAAGATTTGTCATACCTTCAACATTGGGAGGTAATATGAAGGAAGTAATTAATTTTCTATCACAGTTTTATTATCTCTTGTTGATTAATGGCAGAGTAAGAATTTTTTTAGTTAGGAAGTTATTTGAGTAGCTCTGGTGGAAGTTTTTTTTCACCTAGCCTATTGTAAAAAATCAGTTAGTTTAGGATTGTACATAAATAAAATCCATCTAGAGCATGTGTGTTTATTTTCTCTTTGTAAGTAGAGTAGCGTACATGTCAGCCTATTGTCTTCAACAAAATGTATTTGAGATTGAATCCATAACACAACAGCTAAGGCACTGGAGCTGCAATAGTTCTTAGAGCCTCACAGGGAGGAATCTATCCCCTGTGGATCCAATTTTATGAAATGTTAGCACTGAGAGTCACCCTCAAACTGCTGGAGGATAAGCCCGGTACCCATCAAAATGTAAAGATAAGTTTGGTTTTGGATAGGTTGATCAAATAGAATTTATAGAAAGGAAAAGACAATAGATATCATTGCAGATCAGTGATGGACCATTGGGCTATGGAGTCATAAACAATATTCTCATTGAAGGAAATTGAGCTCCCTATCAGACAAAAGATTTGTATAATGATGAAGAGAAGAATAAGAGAATAACTTAAAGAAAAATATTCGCTAAGCAGAGATCTTCTCTGCAAAGAGAACTTGGATGTGTCTGAACTGTAAACAATGACATATAGGCAATCTTACAACATATCCTCTATTTCATCAATAATCTATCAATCAAAGGAAAATTTTAATCCTTAAAATCAACAATACATTCAAACAAGATGAAGAATAGAACTAAGAACATAGAAGAAAAATATGATGAAACAACTCATATGAATCTTCAATAACATAAAATTTACAGCTACATGCCCCTCCATATTACAAATTGAAATATACATTCATTCCACTCGTCAAAAACTCCTTCGGTCTTGGGATGAACCCCCCTCCCCTTTCCTATCATTCATTTGATGTATTTGTAATAAAATAAATAGATAAAAATGAATGAAAAGTATTGCTTCCTAAGCGCTTCTTGTCTAATTCCATGTGTCTTATCTTGTCTATCCTGTTCCTTCTGTCGGAAGGAAACTCTGGTCAGTATGGGTTTGTAGGAAAAATTGCCCTCTATGGTACTTCGGGCTGACAATTTTTTGTCTTCTCGGCCAAATCCTCCATGCTTCCATTTAAGGGGGTAGTCGATTTTTCAACCACTGGTAATTATTACATTAACTGATTTCTTTTTGGGATCAGGATGAGGCCTGACGCCTATTTTGTTTCCACACGCTGCTCTTGGATTGGACCTTATATAAGCATGTGATTGCAGAAGCTGCCAAGGGTGGTTTGTATCCACACCACTTAGAACTCCACAATCCATCACCAAATTCCATGTACCCTTCTCGCAATAACATGGTTTCGATTTCTCGACCACTCAAGAATTTTAATGTTCGATCACTTTCTGTCCCTGCAATGAAGTGTGGTCGTCGATCTTGTTGTAATCGGTGCTCTGAGTGACCTTGATTTTTAGCACCCCTGCTAAAATTTTTCCTTTCTCCAACTCTAGAATCCCTTTAACCATGATTTAGAGATGGTGCCAATTTTAGTGCTCAAGAGCTTCGGATGCTGAGCACGGATATCTCCTGGAGGACGATCTCCCAAATCTGATGTGGTGGCCTGACTTCATATGAAATCATAGTGTTGATCTGTCACAAAAGGAGAGTTACATGCGTCACTCGAGGATGAGCGGATGACATAACCAAAGGTGGATAAAATGAGTGTCATGTGTTAGCACTAGGTGTATTCCATGTATCTCTAACGGATGAGCGCCATGCGCCTTGAACTGAGGAAATCCAAGAGTATTAGACACTTCAGGTTCGCGAATGTCTGCATGTAGAGTTTGTAAAACTCCCAAAGGGCCGAACTCACGAAGTGATTAGAGTGTGCTTATCACTAATTACACCAAGATTAAGCTTCCTTTATATAATTTTTTTGGGATTTTGGAGCTCTAGGTTTCAGAGAAATGTGCTTTCTCTGAATGGAAAACTTCCAGAGTGACAATGTTGTGAATCTAACGTGGTAGTCTCTCATCACTTCGAAACTTTGGGCTTCGAGAGATTTTGAATGCGACGCATGAATATCTCCCTATTTCGGCACTTCGAAGCTTCTGTCTATTTGTTGATCCTTGCGCAACTTCGAAACTTTGAATGCACAAGAGATGTTAATTTGAACTGTACATGGGATCTCCACCGTTGAAAATTGAACCTGTCTGCTTGCTTGTATTTCAAGCCTGAAATGGACTGCTCTGATTGTTGCATTTTTATCATGGTTTTAATGATAGGGAAGAGGTGTATAATTAAGTTTTAATGACAACTACATATGACCCATGACAACTTCATGTGATAACAGGTTCAAACCAAGTTGGTAGTGTTATGATTCTTGGTATAATAACTGGTTGTTCTGTCTTTTCTTTCTTTCTTGGAATCTTCATGTTCTTCCTCATGTTCCTCTTTATATTTTGGGTCCATGGAGTATTCTATAGATTCCATGCCATTCCTTCCTAAATATTCCAACTTCTTCCTTTCATCATAGGAACATGGATGCAGATGGAGAACCAAGGATACTTAAGGCTTCTTTTCGAAGAAAACATCTTCTAGAGTCAAACTGAACATGTGCTGCTTATCATGGCTACTACTATCAATGGGGAATGTGGACACATACGTTATAATTTTCATGGATTCTTCAATGGATCATATCATTTAGGATTATCTACCTCCTAATCTTGACTTCATGCCTGAATGCATGCTCTTCTTTTGGAATTCTGCAATCATTTCCCTCCATCTAAGAGAGTCCATGCTTCAGTCTTCATCCTTATTTCTTTCTGAAAAGTGTCACAAGTTTTATTCTAGTTGCCTCTTTATTACTGACTTATTTTTGGTCTCTTCAAGTTTGATTCTAATTGTGTCCCATCTAGAAGTTGTTACTTGTATAATTTCTTCCACAGGAATTGTCACCAAAGTTTGTCAACGTACTTCATCTTTTTCATGTGCATTGTAGTCATCATAATAACAATCCTTATCCTGTTATTCTTCCATATGCATTGTTTCACTGACCATCTTTTCTTATAAGAAATAGATATGCATGATATGTACATGAACTATGTAAAAATGGCATGTACAAGAACTATGAAGAATATTGTTACCTTGACTAGAAGAAGAAGTCTGTTTTATCCTGCTTGGCTTTCTTTGAGGGTTCCCTTTCATCGAAAATTGTTGCTTCTTTTGTTTCCTTCCTTTTCTTTAACTTAGGATAGTGGTTCCTGTAGTGACCATATTTTCAACAGTTGAAGCATTGTATTTTTGACATATCCTTTTCTTGATTTGGTTTCTTCCTTAAGCTGAACTTCCTCTTATTCCTGAAATTCTTGAATTTTTTTGTGAAGGCTTGATCATCATATTCCTTTTTGGATTTCTCTTTTCTGTTAATCCTTGATTCTTCTTGTGCACAACAATTCCAAATTTCTTGAAATTCCAGATACTCCTTTCTTGTGATCATGATTGCGGAAAATGCATCCCATGTCCTAGGAAGGCCATTGTGTACTATATTTAATAGTTCCTTTTCTGAAATGATTTCTTCAATAACTTGTAGTTGATATCTTAACTGAGATATTCTTTCAAAGTATGATGTTATTATGTCATCATCATTCATTTTCATGTCATAGAGCTCATTCTTCAAACTCATTACGTGTCCAATGTTTCTGACTGAGAATAGGTTAGTTAGGGCATCATACATCTTCTTATATGAGTCAATATGAGAGATGTAGGGTATCAAGTGGTATTTTACAGAGTCCACTATGATACTCATAATGTTGATGTCATTGTCCTTGAACTTCTCCATAACTGCAATGTTCTGAGGTTCCTTCTCTTTTCCTGCTTCAAACTGTGGTTCCATGATCTTTCCCTTCACGATATCTAACACTTTATTCTTGTAAAGTGTGAGGTCAATCCTTGTATTCCATTCTCCTAAGTTAGAATCCCCTTCTAACTTATTTTTTGACATCATAGAGTAATTCATGACTTCTTTAACTTGGTCAACCTTTGACTTTGACCAAAAACTCAAAATTGACGCCTTGGCTTGTTGAGAGTACCAGGAGGTGTGCTAGGATAGGGTGCACTAGGCTATCTAGGAATTAGGTCAAGCTCTTCACTTAAGGTGCCTTAACAAGAGGGTTAGGGTTTTGTTGCTACAATAAAAATTTGATTGCAACTGCAACTGTAACTGAGCAAATCCTCCCAATCTATATTCCAACGGTTAGACTATATGAATATAGTGTGGGCCCATAACCTATTAGAAAAATAGGTGTGATCATTTCACCATAGACAATATAGCAATATTTTCACCTAATAGTAGGCATAAATCCACCGGTAAGCACATTAACCTTGACAGACATAATAATTCTGGAAGAAATCCAATAGCCAACCAAGGTAGTGAACCAAGAAAAAATAAGAAAAGGCCAAACAGAAAGTCGAAACCATAACCAAAATAAAGTCCAAGAAAAAACCGAAGTACCAGTTGCAATAGCTGCAGCTGCAGCTGTAGCTCCTCTCCAAACTTGCGCACCACTGGTCTTATGCAGTTGTGAGAGTGTGTATGAAAAATGAGCTATAACACCCTCTATTTATACTACTCTGTCTCACTTGACTAGGTCAACTTCTCTTTCTAGAGGATAATAACTCAATATTAAATATTCTCTTAAGTTGACTTGTTGCCCATGGTTATTATCCAATGTTTTAGGGTTTCTCTTACTTCCTGGAATATTCTAGTCTTGTCAAAGGTTACATGTGGAGGTTAATACCTCCCGCAGCTACCATAATATCAACAATGTGAAAGATGCATTTTTTTTTTTATATTTAGAGACAAGTGAATATTTCTACATCTTTCCAAAATCATTCAAATCCATTGGATGTGATCTTTGAGTAGGCTGTAAATGGTCCAATCATCAAAGTGCACAACCATTGTTTTATATATGTATTTATGAAATTATTTGACCACTTGTTGGGAAGGGGGTAGAACCAAGGTTCAACACTACAACATCGTACCAACAAAGCCCTAACCACCAGCCCTTTCGACAACACCTGTGAAGCAGATGAAGTCTCACCTGAGGTAGAGGCAGGGGTGGTTGAAAGACTTAGGTGTATACAACCTTAGCTGGGACACAGATATGTGATTATAACACTTAATACAACTCTTAGAACCATCAGTTCCTCAATATACAATCACTGTTCACTTCACTGATAAAACAGAGCTTCGTAACATTCACACTAATCTATAGTATTTAAGCACTTAGCATATAAATGGATCAGAATGAGCATATCAAGCACTAAGCATGACTATCTTGATCAAGTCTAATATTATCACATATCATAAGCACAAAGAAGAAGTAGATCTATCTAAACATATCAAAGAACTTAGCGAATAACATGTGAACACATCAAGACAAAGCAAAAAGCACATAAAACAGTGTTTATGTGGTTCACCCTCACCCTGGGGCTACGTCCACCAACTCTAATTCTTTATTGTATTTAGTCAATTGGTTACAAGCACAAAGCCTTCAAAACCCTTACTCTACACAGGACACAATATCTGTGCATCTTGCTAGATCCTTCTTCTTTGCGTTACAACACTAATCCATCCACAATCTGCTACAAGGACCTACACTTAGCTTTGCAAGTCTCTTACAGTCATGCACAAAGCCCTTACAATTCGTACTAGCACTTAGCCTTTATCACTTAGCATATCATCAAATCACATAGATGCACTATTATCCTCTCCCTCTATATGGCCTAGACATCTATATATATTACAAAATAGGCCTACACATGGGTAAACCCATGGGCTGACATCCCATTCCTGTTACATATTCCAAAAAACCCAAAAAGGGGCCCAAAAGGGGGTTGATATCCCATGATATCTGCTTCGTCTTGCGATCCTCCTTCGACATGCTGTTGAAGTCCCAAAATAGGTTAACATGACCAATAAACTCCCAAAACTTGGTCAAGGGCCAACAACCCCCCAACACTCACCTGCGACTCGTCCCGAGTCACTCTGGTTTGAGCAATTCTTCCTTGAATGCCTTGAGATTTTCTTGAGATGCTTCAACTTACTGCTTTGTTGTGGCCTCTTGTTTGACGAACTCTTGGATTACTTTGTCATTCATTGGCCCTTCTAGGTGTTGTTCTGCTGCGGTGACAACCTATTGTAACTCTCATTCTCGACTCTCTACCTCTGTAAACAACTAGCATGCCTTATCGTGCACATGTTTAAGCCATTGAGTGAATTCCATCACTTTAATTTGAAGCACATGGATCTTATGCTGAGCTGTGCATTGTTCTTGAGACCTCTTCATTCTTTCTACAGCCAACAGGGCCTTCAACTGAGCCTGTAGTGTATCTGCGTGTTGCTTTGATTCCTGGAGCTGTGAATCCAGTGTCTGTAAATCTGGGTTCTCAGTGAGGTTTTTATATGTCTGGGCATTGCGGTTAATCATCTTCTTGTATTCCAATGCAAGAGATTTTAATCTATCAACTACGTTGCAGGGAGTTGCTTCTCGCTGGTCCCTTACATCCTGCGGGGTCTTGGGTACAATGCGTAATTCTGGTTCTGCGATGCGTTGCTGGAGTTGTTGAATCACTTATTTGAGTTGCGCCACCTACTGTGGAACTCTCTCTCTAGCCTTTACTTCGACAAATGTCACAGAGCGAAGTTCCATGTTGACCATTTCCTTAACTTCAATTTTCTCTGTGAGCAACTGTTCCTTTTCTTTATGCAGCTGGTATTTTTTTTCATTGGATTTTACTTGGAGAGCAAGCTTGTCCCGTTCTGTAGTACTTCGTTTCTCTTCAAGGACTCCCTGTACTCATGCTAAAGCCTGGGTGTCTTGCACTGTCTCCTCCTATGCTCATCAAAGGCGAGATTCGACTGTATCAACGATCCGGTGGAGTTGAGCTGGCTCATCTCCCAGTTCTGGTGTTTCCAATGACAGAAGTGCAGTGGAAACTACGCAACTGGAATGTAGTGCCTGCTGCACTCCTTGAAGTTCAACCTTGATACGATTGGACACCTCCTCTTGTTGAGCTTCTTGATTCTCTGCTATATCCAGGGAAGCATCATTTATTGTTGTGACGATGAAGTCGAAGTCATCTGAGGTGAGGGTGGTCTCAAATTTGGTCCTGGTTTCTTTTGATTTTTTCCTTGAAAAAGGTTTCAGAGGGGAAACCTTTATTTTCTTTGAGGGGTCCTCCTCATCTCTAGGTGGTGTAACCTCGCCTTTATTCTATTCAGATTCTATTCCATCTATCTCTCCTCCATCACCTCCTTTCTCAGGTGAGATAGAAGCAGTCTTCGCTGAGGTACTACTTACATCTTGAGCTTCTTCATTTTTCTTGGTCTTGCTCGGTCTAGGTGTATCATGCGCTACTTATGGATTTTCAATATCAGATAGGTCCCTGGGGTCTATTGGGATGAGGAGGTCCACCGACCATTCCTTAGTAATCTCTTCTAAGTTTTATTCCATCAACTTGTAGTATGACTGCAACTGTTGTTTATGCTCATCAGTACACGCTGTGATATAAATGAAATGGCGGTCTGTGCTGAATTTTATCAAGGGCCTGAAATTTTGCAGAGTGTTCATGGTTATAAAAGGCTCAGACTAGATGGCTATCTTCAGTTGGTTGTAATAAGTGTGGAAGACGACATTTGATTTCCATTCCTTGTTAATGTCACTGGAGTACCACAGTGTACTGAACTTTGCTGCCAGAGGTTCAAAGGGCTCGATGTTCGAGAAGGTCGCACCTTCCAGTATCTCCCATGCGATAAAAATGATCAAGATGAGAAGACAACTAAAGTGGAACTCATATCCTTGGTCCTACACTTCCCTACATACCATTTCTAGCTAGTTTACAAGGCACTTCACCCAATTCATTTGTAGGTCCCTCGTGCACTTTCCTGCGACGTCGACTACAAATCCAGTCACTTGGGTGGGTCGGTCCTTGTGAACTAACTTTACTGCGATCAATTGATGGGCTAGGCACACTGCGACACTCTATATAGAGGATACCTTGTATCCTAGCGTTTACTTCTTGACATCTCCGTAGGTGTCTTTAATCTTCTGCACAAGAGTGCGATCCATGGTTTTCTCGGGATAGAAATCCTATGGGTCAGGGCCTTGCATGCTTAGCCCTGTGATCCAATTGATCAACATCAGATCCACTATGATGCGGAAATTCCACCACAAATATTTTCCATGGTAGCAGGACAACAACAACTTGACGCATGCGTTCACTTCTTGGCGCCTACCGAAGTGAGGAATCTTCATGACATTGAGTAGTGTGGAGTACGCCAGGTTCATGGTCCATGACTGGGGGATGATCTTTGAGTTCTTTCCCTTGGTTCTGGTCAGATACTTGTGTGGGGTGAGCATGTTGTACACCTTCCTGTCGTTGAGGTTGAAGTTGCTAAACTTCAACGCTGTGATCTTATCTTGGTGTATGCGCACTACACATATCCCTTTCGGGAGGTACGCAGTGACAAAAGCATACTCAAATTCTCTAGGTGCACTGTCTCGATTGATTGCACCACTCAGAGGTGGTAGATAGGTGGGTAGTATACTGAGGATCATCTTAGCATTCCCGAGATCGTCTCTGTGCTTATTTATCTTTTCATCTACTGGACGGGATGGTCCGGCTCGAGCAGTGGATGAAGATGCTTGCCCGACTCTTGTAGATGAGTCCTGGATACCTTTAGACATCGACATGACTCTCTCAGTGATCTATATTTTATGAGCATAATGAAATGGCTACATATTATTACTAGATTCTTAACACAGAATAATAGAGATACAGTAAAATTGGTTTTCTATTCAATAAGGAAATAAGCTAAAACTATAAAATGCAGCGAAAAACAAACTTGTTGGAATGGTGGTGGCTTATCTCTAAGAAGAGATGTGACGGTTTTGCTCATTCGAAAGAATATGATTACAATGAGGCTCTCAAGGAATTTTTACAATAAACAAGAGTTTCAAAAACCATAAACATCCAAAAAGCTAACCCTAGGAGATGAAGCGCCAAAAGTCATGTGGGCCCCGTTTGGGTAAGTCAGTATATCAACTTCTCGGGGTCGTAACTTTTACATACGAGATTTGTTTTCGGCGTATGATAGCCCATTAGAAATATCTATCCGAGGAATACAACAATTGCACAAAATTTCATGATGAAATTTTGCAACTGCAACATACCCCAAAAAATGTCGTTTAGGGCCTCAAAACGACTCTAGAAGTTCACGACCCAAAAAACTGCTAAAAATAGTAAATTATCAAAATTGCTAGAAATATGTTTTGAGCCAGCTGGAAAAGGTGGGTGGCCACCGATATCCACCTGGATCACTCAGTCATCAAGTCGAGGAGTACTTCTGTTACTGATTCTTCGACTACGGTGAGCTCGTCGAACATATCCGCTCGGGATTAAAATTATCCGGGTCACGATGATCTTAGATATGACACTATAACAAACAACAATAGCACGATGATCACTATATAGAATTCGCTTAGTCTGCGGGCTTCAAATTATCATTTAGAAAAAGTGTTCTCTGTGCATGGCGTGATGGGATAAGTAGGCAACTTGGCAACGGTTTTCTTGCAAAGGTTATGAGCCTCCATTAACTCTTGTTAAATCTATTATGGCACAGTCTAACGGTCTGATGACGAACCTTTATTTCCTTTCTTCCCGTTTGGAGCGTCGATCAAATGGTTATAATATCCCCAATGGCTATATTTCTTCGCCATGGCGAAGTTCCATGTGTCGTTGTTTTGATATCCCGACGAAGCTCCAATTTTGCAAATTTTCTGTCTGTGAAGTTCCTTCTGGAACCTTCTGTAACTTAACTCTCTTCTTAGTTTTCTTCCTAGCCTTCTTTCCAGTGAGCTTAATCTTAGTAGTTCATTTTCCATTCCAATTCTTATCTTCTATGGTTTTAGTTACTTTGCACTGTTGATATTTTCTCCTAGGACTTAGGGGTAGCACCTCTTCTTTATCTGAGATAGGTAATTCAGTCTCCTGTGAGTCTTATAATGTTATTACATCTTCGACATCTGGGTTTCTAATGTTAAATAAATTCGATATGTTCTCATGTTCTTCGATCAAGTGTGCAATCTTCCTGGTCATGGAATCTTTTAACTCTTGTTTCTTCTGCTCCAAGACTTCTTCTTTTTTCTTTTACCTGGCTTGATCTCTGTCAATCCAAAGTTTTCCTATTAACATGGTAAACAAGGCGTGGTCTTCAAAAAAATTAATAATCTCAACATCTTCCTCTGTCGAAGTTCCATTGACTGTCATAGGTATCTGAGAGAGCCTTCCACACAGGTTTACCAATTTTCCTCTGAATAACCCTAGTCCTCCTAATGAAGGAATCATAGAAGGCCTCCCTATAGCTTCCCAAATTATATTTGTCATGATATTCACCTATGTGTCTTCATCTAGAACACAGTCAATGTCGAATTCTCCTATTCTTTCTTCGATGCATTCTTTTCCTTTGAATATCTCTGATAATCTGACATGTCGGTGGTCATTCAAGGTTTCTCTCATTTGTAGCAATATTTTCTCTGATTCTTCCTGGGGTTCTGCTATAGCCTTTGGAGCTGCCTTAGGTTTTTCATGATTCAGATTCATTCCTTCAAGCTTAGCAATCATTCTGGGGCAATCCAACACTTCATGGTCCATAGCTTTGCAACAAAGACAGTTAGGTATTCTCCTAAGGCATTCTTTAGCAAGATGTCCCAGTTTTCTGCAACTGTAACAAAGGGTTAATCTTCTCTTTCTTTTAAATGATCCCTAGCTTCTTCTAT
Organism: Picea glauca; assembly: GCA_000966675.3. NCBI lineage: Eukaryota > Viridiplantae > Streptophyta > Pinopsida > Pinales > Pinaceae > Picea > Picea glauca. The sequence goes on along the minus strand of JZKD02S1811810.1, from coordinate 607,827 downwards.
ACTACGCACTAGGATCATAGGAGCTAACATGCAATAAACTCTTTCTGGGATCCTGCATCCGTTCATTAGTCCAAAAATTATTTCTATGCATAGGTATAAAATATCTTTCACTATTCTTGTCAGATCTATTAATATCAAATCTTCTTTCATCTATCAATACCCTAGTTTTCAAACTAGGACAAATTTTATTAAACATACCTAGATCCATACTCTAGAAAAAAATATTTCCACTTATCTTACTTCTACAGAGCACAAAGCATTCAACTCTTTCTTCTTTCCTTTAGATCTTACCTCTTTTCTTCATATCGGGCTTCTCTTTTTTAGCACATAGATTTATAAGTCAAGTAGAATACTATGCACTAGGGCACAGATCTATGCATAGAGATTTCACAATCCCAGGTTGAATATTTGTACAAATATTCTTCTTCATCAGTTCCCAACAATCCCAGTTTCATGTCCCAACAACATAACCATTAGTTTGCATAGGGGCAGACCCAGGATTCAACGCTACAACAACGCACCAACAAATCCCTAAATACCGGCCCTTTCAACAACACCTGTGAAGCAGATGAAGTCTCACCCGAGGTAGAGGCAGGGGTGGTTGCAAGACTCAGGTGTCTTCAACCTTAGTTGGGACACAGATATGTGATTATAACACTTAATACAGCTCTTAGTACCATCAGTTCATCGATATACAATCACTATTCACTTCGATTATAAAACAGAGCTTCACAACATTCACACTAATCTACAGTATTTAAGCACTTAGCATATAAATGGATCAGAATGAGCATATCAAGCACTAAGCATTACTATCTTGATCAGATATAATATTCTCACATATCATAAGCACAAAGTAGAAGTAGATATTTCTAAACATATCAAATCACTTAGCGAATAACATGTGAACACATCAAGACAAAGCACAAAGCACATAACACAGTGTTTACGTGGTTCACCCCCACCCTGGGGCTACATCCACCAACTCTTCTTTTTTATTGACTTCAGTCAATTGGTTACAAGCACAAATCCTTCAAAACCCTTACTCCGCATAGGACAAAATATCTGCGTAGCGTGCTATATCCTTCTTCCTTGTGTTACAACACTAACCCCTCCACAATATTCTATAAGGACTTGCACTTAGCTCTTCAAGTCTCTTACAGTCATGCACAAATCCCTTATAATTCGTACTAGCACTTAGCCTTTAGCACTTAGCATATCATCAAATAACATAGATGCACTATTCTCCTCTCCCTCTTTATGTCTTAGACATCTATATATATATTACAAAGTAGGCCTACACATGGGTAAACCCATGGGATGACATCCCATTCTGGTTACATATTCCCAAAAACCCAAAAAGGGGCCCAAAAGGGGGTCGAGATCTCGTGATCTCCACTTCGTCTTGCACTCCTCCTTCGACAGGTTGTTGAAGTCCCAAAATAGGTCAACATGACCAAGAAACTCCCAAAACTTGGTCAAGGGCCAACACCACTACCTGAGAGACTATTGTAAGAGGATTCTTGAGCTCAAAAGGCATTACTTTGTATGAAAATGACCCAAACTCAGAGACAAATGTTTTTTTCCCCTAATCTTCATTTTCAATTGGTACTTCATTAATGATTTCATCTATCTATGAAAGAGTAAAATTTGTTTCATGTGACTTCATTAATGATTTCATCAATAAATGGTGTTGAGAATGGATCGATTACTGTTATCTTTTTTAACCCTCAGAATTTGACACATATTCTAAGTTTCTTTGGGTATTTCTTTTTGGGTTGCAATACCATGGGGCTTTCCCATTCTAACTTGTCGATAGGGTATATGATTCCATAATATAAAATTTCCTCCATATATTATTAACATATGGTCTTATACTTGTGTGCTAGATTATATGGCCATTTGTTTATGGGATTGGCCCCAGTGATGAGGTCAATTTTCATCTCCCCCATCTCTTGCACCAATCCTTTCAGGTCTTTGTAACCACATGAAAAATTGTCCTGATATTATCGCAATAGGTCGACTATATCTGTAGTTTGTTTATCTAACCAATAGTCACCTATTCTCTTTGTTTTTGATCGACCATCGATTGAGCTGTTGAATTCCTTAGGTTTAATTTTTATGTCAATCCACTCGGGTGCTTTGGATTCGTCTAATTGGAATTCTCTTTCTACAATCTCATTATAACTCGAGGGGAAGTCATGTTTTTTTGTATATTCCTTAGACACTGAATAAACTATGTTTACATAATTATTTACTCCATGATGAATTCTCTTCCATTGAAATATTTGACTTGGAAAACTTATGTTTTCCATGTCTATTCGACGAACTGTTATACTTTCTTGATTTTGCACCGACATGAAATTGCAAGTCGAAATTGACCCTATGTCGACTTCAAATTTTCCTCTCTTTTGTATTTCATTGGATTTTTTTTTCGAGAATTTATTTATTTATTTTGTAGCCTCTCACAAATGCGCCTCCCCTAAGATGAATTTGAAATCTTTGATGAAATTTTGTTTAATTTCGTTCCAGTTGAATGTGTGGCCACATGCTTCTTCAATTTTATACCACTTATGTGGTATGCCATATAGTGTATTAGGGAATATGTGTGGCCATACCATTTCATCCTAGTATTCTACTCTTCTCCACTCCTNACAATGCGTAATTCTGGTTCTGCGATGCGTTGTTGGAGTTGTTGAATCACTTATTTGAGTTGCGCCACCTACTGTGGAACTCTCTCTCTAGCATTTACTTCGACAAATGTCACAGAGCGAAGTGCTATGTTGACCATTTCCTTAACTTCAATTTTCTCTGTGAGCAACTGTTCCTTTTCTTTATGCAGCTGGTCTTTTTTTTCATTGGATTTTACTTGGAGAGCAAGCTTATCCCGTTCTGCAGTACTTCGTTTCTCTTCAAGGACTCCCTGTACTCATGCTAAAGCCTGGGTGTCTTGCACTGTCTCCTCCTATACTCATCAAAGGCGAGCTTCGACTGTATCAACGATCCAGTGGAGTTGAGCTGGCTCATCTCCCAGTTCTGGTGTTTCTGATGACAGAAGCGCAGTGGAAAATACGCAACTGGACTGTAGTGCCTGCTGCACTCCTTGAAGTTCAACCTTGATCCGATTGGAAACCTCCTCTTGTTGAGCTTCTTGATTCTATGCTATATCCAGGGAAGCATCATTTATTGTTGTGACGATGAAGTCAAAGTCATCTGAGGTGAGGGTGGTCTCAAATTTGGTCCTGGTTTCTTTTAATTTTTTCCTTGAAAAAGGTTTCGGAGGGGAAACCTTCCTTTTCTTTGAGGGGTCCTCCTCATCTCTAGGTGGTGTAACCTCGCCTTTATTCTATTTAGATTCTATGCCATCTATCTCTCCTCCATCACCTCCTTTCTCAGGTGAGATAGAAGCAGTCTTCGCTAAGGTACTACTTACATCTTGAGCTTCTTCATTTTTCTTGGTCTTGCTCGGTCTAGGTGTATCATGCGCTACTTATGGATTTTCAATATCAGATAGGTCCCTGGGGTCTATTGGGATGAGGAGGTCCACCGACCATTCCTTAGTAATCTCTTCTAAGTTTTATTCCATCAACTTGTAGTATGACTGCAACTGTTGTTTATGCTCATCAGTACACGCTGTGATATAAATGAAATGGCGGTCTGTGCTGAATTTTATCAAGGGCCTGAAATTTTGCAGAGTGTTCATGGTTATAAAAGGCTCAGACTAGATGGCTATCTTCAGTTGGTTGTAATAAGTGTGGAAGACGACATTTGATTTCCATTCCTTGTTAATGTCACTGGAGTACCACAGTGTACTGAACTTTGCTGCCAGAGGTTCAAAGGGCTCGATGTTCGAGAAGGTCGCACCTTCCAGTATCTCCCATGCGATAAAAATGATCAAGATGAGAAGACAACTAAAGTGGAACTCATATCCTTGGTCCTACACTTCCCTACATACCATTTCTAGCTAGTTTACAAGGCACTTCACCCAATTCATTTGTAGGTCCCTCGTGCACTTTCCTGCGACGTCGACTACAAATCCAGTCACTTGGGTGGGTCGGTCCTTGTGAACTAACTTTACTGCGATCAATTGATGGGCTAGGCACACTGCGACACTCTATATAGAGGATACCTTGTATCCTAGCGTTTACTTCTTGACATCTCCGTAGGTGTCTTTAATCTTCTGCACAAGAGTGCGATCCATGGTTTTCTCGGGATAGAAATCCTATGGGTCAGGGCCTTGCATGCTTAGCCCTGTGATCCAATTGATCAACATCAGATCCACTATGATGCGGAAATTCCACCACAAATATTTTCCATGGTAGCAGGACAACAACAACTTGACGCATGCGTTCACTTCTTGGCGCCTACCGAAGTGAGGAATCTTCATGACATTGAGTAGTGTGGAGTACGCCAGGTTCATGGTCCATGACTGGGGGATGATCTTTGAGTTCTTTCCCTTGGTTCTGGTCAGATACTTGTGTGGGGTGAGCATGTTGTACACCTTCCTGTCGTTGAGGTTGAAGTTGCTAAACTTCAACGCTGTGATCTTATCTTGGTGTATGCGCACTACACATATCCCTTTCGGGAGGTACGCAGTGACAAAAGCATACTCAAATTCTCTAGGTGCACTGTCTCGATTGATTGCACCACTCAGAGGTGGTAGATAGGTGGGTAGTATACTGAGGATCATCTTAGCATTCCCGAGATCGTCTCTGTGCTTATTTATCTTTTCATCTACTGGACGGGATGGTCCGGCTCGAGCAGTGGATGAAGATGCTTGCCCGACTCTTGTAGATGAGTCCTGGATACCTTTAGACATCGACATGACTCTCTCAGTGATCTATATTTTATGAGCATAATGAAATGGCTACATATTATTACTAGATTCTTAACACAGAATAATAGAGATACAGTAAAATTGGTTTTCTATTCAATAAGGAAATAAGCTAAAACTATAAAATGCAGCGAAAAACAAACTTGTTGGAATGGTGGTGGCTTATCTCTAAGAAGAGATGTGACGGTTTTGCTCATTCGAAAGAATATGATTACAATGAGGCTCTCAAGGAATTTTTACAATAAACAAGAGTTTCAAAAACCATAAACATCCAAAAAGCTAACCCTAGGAGATGAAGCGCCAAAAGTCATGTGGGCCCCGTTTGGGTAAGTCAGTATATCAACTTCTCGGGGTCGTAACTTTTACATACGAGATTTGTTTTCGGCGTATGATAGCCCATTAGAAATATCTATCCGAGGAATACAACAATTGCACAAAATTTCATGATGAAATTTTGCAACTGCAACATACCCCAAAAAATGTCGTTTAGGGCCTCAAAACGACTCTAGAAGTTCACGACCCAAAAAACTGCTAAAAATAGTAAATTATCAAAATTGCTAGAAATATGTTTTGAGCCAGCTGGAAAAGGTGGGTGGCCACCGATATCCACCTGGATCACTCAGTCATCAAGTCGAGGAGTACTTCTGTTACTGATTCTTCGACTACGGTGAGCTCGTCGAACATATCCGCTCGGGATTAAAATTATCCGGGTCACGATGATCTTAGATATGACACTATAACAAACAACAATAGCACGATGATCACTATATAGAATTCGCTTAGTCTGCGGGCTTCAAATTATCATTTAGAAAAAGTGTTCTCTGTGCATGGCGTGATGGGATAAGTAGGCAACTTGGCAACGGTTTTCTTGCAAAGGTTATGAGCCTCCATTAACTCTTGTTAAATCTATTATGGCACAGTCTAACGGTCTGATGACGAACCTTTATTTCCTTTCTTCCCGTTTGGAGCGTCGATCAAATGGTTATAATATCCCCAATGGCTATATTTCTTCGCCATGGCGAAGTTCCATGTGTCGTTGTTTTGATATCCCGACGAAGCTCCAATTTTGCAAATTTTCTGTCTGTGAAGTTCCTTCTGGAACCTTCTGTAACTTAACTCTCTTCTTAGTTTTCTTCCTAGCCTTCTTTCCAGTGAGCTTAATCTTAGTAGTTCATTTTCCATTCCAATTCTTATCTTCTATGGTTTTAGTTACTTTGCACTGTTGATATTTTCTCCTAGGACTTAGGGGTAGCACCTCTTCTTTATCTGAGATAGGTAATTCAGTCTCCTGTGAGTCTTATAATGTTATTACATCTTCGACATCTGGGTTTCTAATGTTAAATAAATTCGATATGTTCTCATGTTCTTCGATCAAGTGTGCAATCTTCCTGGTCATGGAATCTTTTAACTCTTGTTTCTTCTGCTCCAAGACTTCTTCTTTTTTCTTTTACCTGGCTTGATCTCTGTCAATCCAAAGTTTTCCTATTAACATGGTAAACAAGGCGTGGTCTTCAAAAAAATTAATAATCTCAACATCTTCCTCTGTCGAAGTTCCATTGACTGTCATAGGTATCTGAGAGAGCCTTCCACACAGGTTTACCAATTTTCCTCTGAATAACCCTAGTCCTCCTAATGAAGGAATCATAGAAGGCCTCCCTATAGCTTCCCAAATTATCTTTGTCATGATATTCACCTATGTGTCTTCATCTAGAACACAGTCAATGTCGAATTCTCCTATTCTTGCTTCGATGCATTCTTTTCCTTTGAATATCTCTGATAATCTGACATGTCGGTGGTCATTCAAGGTTTCTCTCATTTGTAGCAATATTTTCTCTGATTCTTCCTGGGGTTCTGCTATAGCCTTTGGATCTGCCTTAGGGTTTTCATGATTCAGATTCATTCCTTCAAGCTTAGCAATCATTCTGGGGCAATCCAACACTTCATGGTCTATAGCTTTGCAACAAAGACAGTTAGGTATTCTCCTAAGGCATTCTTTAGAAAGATGTCCCAGTTTTCTGCAACTGTAACAAAGGGTTAATCTTCTCTTTCTTTTAAATGATCCCTAGCTTCTTATATACTACGCACTAGGATCATAGGAGCTAACATGCAATAAACTCTTTCTGGGATCCTGCATCCATTCGTTAGTCCAAAAATTATTTCTATGCATAGGTATAACATATCTTTCACTATTCTTGTCAGATCTATTAATATCAAATCTTCTTTCATCTATCAATACCCTAGTTTTCAAACTAGGACAAATTTTATTAAACATACCTAGATCCATACTCTAGAAAAAAATATTTCCACTTATCTTACTTCTACAGAGCACAAAGCATTCAACTCTTTCTTCTTTCCTTTAGATCTTACCTCTTTTCTTCATATCGGGCTTCTCTTTTTTAGCACATAGATTTATAAGTCAAGTAGAATACTATGCACTAGGGCACAGATCTATGCATAGAGATTTCACAATCCCAGGTTGAATATTTGTACAAATATTCTTCTTCATCAGTTCCCAACAATCCCAGTTTCATGTCCCAACAACATAACCATTAGTTTGCATAGGGGCAGACCCAGGATTCAACGCTACAACAACGCACCAACAAATCCCTAAATACCGGCCCTTTCAACAACACCTGTGAAGCAGATGAAGTCTCACCCGAGGTAGAGGCAGGGGTGGTTGCAAGACTCAGGTGTCTTCAACCTTAGTTGGGACACAGATATGTGATTATAACACTTAATACAGCTCTTAGTACCATCAGTTCATCGATATACAATCACTATTCACTTCGATTATAAAACAGAGCTTCACAACATTCACACTAATCTACAGTATTTAAGCACTTAGCATATAAATGGATCAGAATGAGCATATCAAGCACTAAGCATTACTATCTTGATCAGATATAATATTCTCACATATCATAAGCACAAAGTAGAAGTAGATATTTCTAAACATATCAAATCACTTAGCGAATAACATGTGAACACATCAAGACAAAGCACAAAGCACATAACACAGTGTTTACGTGGTTCACCCCCACCCTGGGGCTACATCCACCAACTCTTCTTTTTTATTGACTTCAGTCAATTGGTTACAAGCACAAATCCTTCAAAACCCTTACTCCGCATAGGACAAAATATCTGCGTAGCGTGCTATATCCTTCTTCCTTGTGTTACAACACTAACCCCTCCACAATATTCTATAAGGACTTGCACTTAGCTCTTCAAGTCTCTTACAGTCATGCACAAATCCCTTATAATTCGTACTAGCACTTAGCCTTTAGCACTTAGCATATCATCAAATAACATAGATGCACTATTCTCCTCTCCCTCTTTATGTCTTAGACATCTATATATATATTACAAAGTAGGCCTACACATGGGTAAACCCATGGGATGACATCCCATTCTGGTTACATATTCCCAAAAACCCAAAAAGGGGCCCAAAAGGGGGTCGAGATCTCGTGATCTCCACTTCGTCTTGCACTCCTCCTTCGACAGGTTGTTGAAGTCCCAAAATAGGTCAACATGACCAAGAAACTCCCAAAACTTGGTCAAGGGCCAACACCACTACCTGAGAGACTATTGTAAGAGGATTCTTGAGCTCAAAAGGCATTACTTTGTATGAAAATGACCCAAACTCAGAGACAAATGTTTTTTTCCCCTAATCTTCATTTTCAATTGGTACTTCATTAATGATTTCATCTATCTATGAAAGAGTAAAATTTGTTTCATGTGACTTCATTAATGATTTCATCAATAAATGGTGTTGAGAATGGATCGATTACTGTTATCTTTTTTAACCCTCAGAATTTGACACATATTCTAAGTTTCTTTGGGTATTTCTTTTTGGGTTGCAATACCATGGGGCTTTCCCATTCTAACTTGTCGATAGGGTATATGATTCCATAATATAAAATTTCCTCCATATATTATTAACATATGGTCTTATACTTGTGTGCTAGATTATATGGCCATTTGTTTATGGGATTGGCCCCAGTGATGAGGTCAATTTTCATCTCCCCCATCTCTTGCACCAATCCTTTCAGGTCTTTGTAACCACATGAAAAATTGTCCTGATATTATCGCAATAGGTCGACTATATCTGTAGTTTGTTTATCTAACCAATAGTCACCTATTCTCTTTGTTTTTGATCGACCATCGATTGAGCTGTTGAATTCCTTAGGTTTAATTTTTATGTCAATCCACTCGGGTGCTTTGGATTCGTCTAATTGGAATTCTCTTTCTACAATCTCATTATAACTCGAGGGGAAGTCATGTTTTTTTGTATATTCCTTAGACACTGAATAAACTATGTTTACATAATTATTTACTCCATGATGAATTCTCTTCCATTGAAATATTTGACTTGGAAAACTTATGTTTTCCATGTCTATTCGACGAACTGTTATACTTTCTTGATTTTGCACCGACATGAAATTGCAAGTCGAAATTGACCCTATGTCGACTTCAAATTTTCCTCTCTTTTGTATTTCATTGGATTTTTTTTTCGAGAATTTATTTATTTATTTTGTAGCCTCTCACAAATGCGCCTCCCCTAAGATGAATTTGAAATCTTTGATGAAATTTTGTTTAATTTCGTTCCAGTTGAATGTGTGGCCACATGCTTCTTCAATTTTATACCACTTATGTGGTATGCCATATAGTGTATTAGGGAATATGTGTGGCCATACCATTTCATCCTAGTATTCTACTCTTCTCCACTCCTTCTCATATTGATGAATATGAGCAACTGGGTTGAACCCAGGTTTGAAATTCGGGGATGTTGACTTGTGCTAATAATACTTTTCCTCCATATCATTCTACAAAGTATAAGGTAGTAGAGCTCCACATTTTCAGTCATGGTTCATGGGTTCAACACCATCAAGTTTCCTATCCAGTGAAGGATTCTACTAAACTTTGCACCCTCCCCTATTCTCCGACCAATTTAGATACTTTGTCGACATTGGTTGCCAGGGAATTTCTTTCGCTAAACTATAAGGGGGATCTCATTTATTTGTTATTCAGAATGAGTGTTGGTGTTTATTTTATGTTTTTCTCTAGCATGATAGGGACTTCTTGTACTAAAAAAAATGGTCTTGATTGCTTTATTAGGATTGTCTCTATCAACCAACACTTCTTATCTTGAGATTCATAGTTATCCATTTTCGAATTGTAAAGTTATGTATATAAGTTTTTCCCTATTGACAATGGTGATCCAACTAATATTTCTCCTTCAATTTTTGGCTTGACATTTTCTTTTTGTTCATTCATTATTTGATATAGACAATGAGCCTCCTAGGATTCTTCCCATGTTTTGACCCAAGTTTTTACTTCTTTTCGGTCCATGGGTATGCTAATATTCCTATCACTACCTTTCAGTTTAATTATGTCCCTTTCAAATGAGATTGTAGCCTTCATATTTCAATCCCATGGTATTTTTACTAATGTAGAATATGTGGGAATGCCTTCGACTAGATTAATCAATTCAAAGTAAACTCTTGTTGGAATCCCCATTATGGACATTAAGACACTTTTGAGTGTGCGAATTGGTTCAATGAACCTTTGATTTTCTAAGTTTAAGAAATTTGTTGTTGGATGTAGAAGGGGTTTTCCAAGTCCAACCCATGTTTCTCTAGGGAGGATATTTACTTGTGAACCAATGTTGGCTACGACTTGCTTGATCATATGGACATCAATTTATAGGTTGAATTTTAGGTTGAATTCATTTGTATTTATTTCTTGAGACAATTGTCAAATATTTTTAACTGGTATTTGATCGTCTTTGCATTCTCTTAGGATGCTCAGTAAGCAATGAGGTGACTGACCGACTCCTTTTATTTTAATAATTGGAGAAATTATTATAGAGAAATGTCTAGAATTATTGATTTCCCTCCCTTGTTTCCATTTGATTTATCTTGGTGAATATTATTGAAGAACTTCATCGCTTCTTTCATTAGTTATTTCTCATGTTCAGGGTAAATATATGTATTTCAATATCCCCTTTGTTGGGATGGTGTATATGGGTGCATGTCTTCACCCGCTTATGATCGTGTTACTACATGGATATTTTTGGAAATTAGAATCTCTTGCTTGGGAAATGTATGCAAGAGGTTCACGTTATGCTTATTCATCACTTTATCTAATACAATCAGACAATATTATAGTGAGTGGTCACCCACTCCACATATATTGTAGAAATTGATATTAGTTATGTCCTTTATTGGGCAATCATGACTTATGTGGTATTCCTTCTAGCAATTAAAGAAATAATAATGGCCCCAACCATGTCCTCTACCTGGTTGTCCTCATCTTCTTCTGTATTTTCCTTTTCCTTGATATCCCCCATGGCCTCGACCTTTGTATCCATTCACATTCCCTTGGTTGACATTATGGTCAACCATCAAAGTGTGATATACCAAATGGATGTTCATTTTATTTTTTCCATTCAACTGACATTCCTATGTAGAATGGTTGTTTTCCTCACAAATAACGAACCATTTTGGTCAAGAATTCCTTAGATTATGTGGGAAATCTCTCATTTCATGGTATTTTATGTCTTCATAGATGTCGCAAAAGGATTTAATGTGAATACATTGGATTGTTGGATCCAATGCATCACTGAATTTGCAGTAGTCTTTTATATGTCCTTCACTGGAGAAAATGGTGCACTAGAGTTCATTTCATGAAATTGACATGTTTTTTATGGACTCCTATAGTTCTACGAGTTTCTCTTCTAATATTTTCTCGATTCTTTATGAAGTCAATGTTCCTTCATCATCCATATCTATGTGTTGTGCTTTTTTCAATGCTTCATTGCACGTCTGGATGTCATACACTCGTAATGGTGATAAAATGTTTTGTAATAGTCCTACCACATACCATTGTGCAAGTAATGTTTATTATATTATATAAGGAATTTGACTTAGCATACATTTGAATATTTTATCATATTCACGAATGGTTTCACCCAGACCGTAGATTTTAACCTTGTGCAATTAATCACTACAAAAAGATTCTTAATAAAATAGAAAAGATGCAATGGCACACACACACACACATTACACAAATATTTTTACCCTGGAAACCCAAAATGGGGAAAACAACAACCTGTTTAGAGATGCACCTCTAATCTTCTATTCATCATTTTCTTCATTGTTTACAATACAATATACATATAAGATCCCGCAACATCCAAAACCCTAATACATTGACCCAGATTAGTCAAAAATCCTAATTCCTTAACCAAAATTAGAAAACCATTGGAAAAAACCATGTGCCAAAAAACCTCCAAAAACATACACAAAAAACCTCAAAAAATGAACACAAAAAATTGTCAGTTTTTTTGGGGGGGCTTCCGCTGTCGACTGGGTGGTGGTAAGTACCCCCCGGGCCAAATTTTCTCCCATATAAGTGTACATTACATGGGATTATTTTTTCAAAGAATATGAAACATACCCAACATTCTCCCACTTGTTGTTTTCTTTGCATACATGGGGTTACAATATTACATATTCAACAATATAGGACAACAATGACCATATATCCTCTACACCAAGAGAGATTCTCAGTGCTCACATATTTTTTTAATGAATCTGCAACATTATCCGAAGTGTCCACCTTAATCAACAACACCTTCTTTTCTTCAACCATGTCTCTTACAAAGTGATACTAAACATTAATATGCTTTGTCTTTGAACGATAAGTTGGGTTTTTCACCAAGAAGATTGCACTCTGATTGCCACAATCTATCATTACAACTTGTTGTACCAACCCAATACCTAAACACAATATTTTTGTTAGGGACCTAACCTTCCTAACCCATCACATAGGTAGAATAATATTTTTTCCATGTAATAAAGGATGATATTAATAAGGCCTAGTAATAAGGAAGAATAAGTCAAATGTAAGAAGAGCTAATATAAGATTCTGATTCTTGAAAGATCTTCCTCTAGATTGTTGTTTTGGTAGATGGATTTAGTATAAATAAGAGTCGAGGGCATGAGAAGTTTTTTTATTGATAATTATTTTAATAGAGTGTTTCTCTGTTGGAGGTTTCCCCATCGAAGGGAGAGTGAACATTGTTTCTTATAAATAAAGGTATTATTTTGGTGTTGTGGTTTCATATATTATGTTGCTCCATTGTTATTATCTGCAGTATTTTTGTTTTCTGCTATTATAATAGATCTAGTACCTTACAAGTGGTATCTATAATATACTCTCTAGTACCTGGGTAATTGGGTAGTACGACTAAGGGTACGGTCTAACCTCCGTAGTTGGTTCCCTAAGATATTGGGTCGAGTAATATTGTTCAACCTTGTATGTATATCAAAGAGCTATAACATAGGGAAAACCCTTGTCTGTAGAAAATATCAACACCCTCACCCTTGGGACGAAAAAAGAAAAAAAAAGGAACAAAAAAGATCTATTTCTGTGAAACCTTTCCCCCTACATTCATATTGCAAAATTATTACACATTTCTTCATGTTAAGAATTTGGACATTTCTCCATTGCAGTATTCTTCAGATCGAAGTATAACTTCGCAGGAGTAAACAAAAAAATTATGGGGCCTATCCACACCCTTATTTGATACCTATCCCATTACCTTCATCTTGTCATTTTGATCACAGTCATACCTATCATTTTTCAAAAACAAATCTCTCTATGGTCCTAACCCCTTATGGTCTCCTTATTTTGGACCTATCCCATTGGATTCTCCTCTTGTCCCTAATAATTTTGATACCCTTCACCTGTCACCCCTTTTCTGTGTGGTCCCACCCACCTCTTCCATGTTACCCCTTCCACCATGGTCCACACCTATAGCCAAGAAATTGAATCATGCTTCAATACCTTGTCACCTTCTTTCTTTGAGATGTAGCAGGAAGTGCGACAACTCGGTGCCAATGTTACCACCATCAATGCCAACATGCATTCCACCATAGAAACCAAAATGAAAACCCTAAAACATGATATCTTTGTCCAACTTGAATCCTTTGTTTCCCTGCTATGCGCCAAGATGAGTACTCCCTGAGACCTTACCTCATCTGACCAACCTTTGTACCTAGAAGGTGAGACTTACTCCAATTCCTATAATTTTTCATCCCATCAGTTTCAACGTGATCTATTCCTTCCTAGAGTGGATGTGAAAAAAATTGATGGATCATATCCCATGGGCTAGGTCACCCAAATGGAACATTAATTATCTTTGCATGGAATTATCAATGAGTTGGCCAAGCTTCATTATGGTGTTCTCCATTTGGATGTTGAATAATGGAAATGGTGGCAATGGTGTAAAAAAGCATGCCAAGGGTATGTGGCTTGGACAAAGTTTTTTTTCAAATCTCTATGACCACTTTGACACCAAGTCCCATAATTTAGGTCATTTGACCAAGTTGAAACAAACGGCCCTAGTGGAAGAGTTTATAGTTTCCTTTGAGAAATTACCTTTTAGAACCGAGGGCATGAAATATGTTTTTTTTCGGGAATTCTTTATTAGTGGATTCGAGGGTGACATATATTCCCATGTCCTCATGGCTTGCCCCTAGACTTGGTTGGAAGATACCAAATGGGCCAAGGAAGCACAACACGTTGTCTCCACCCAAATCCAAAAAAACACCCTTTATTGCACTCCTTAAATCCCCCCTTCCTGCCACTCCTACCACTTCCCTCAAGATCTAAAAATTAACTCGGGATGAAATGGTTGAATGCCAACTTAAGGGTCTTTGTTATAATTGTGATGACAAGTATTTTATGGGGAACAAGTGTAAGGAACATAATATTTTTATGGATATGTCTGAGGATGTTTTTGAATAAGAGGTATATGTTTCTCATGTACCTGAGCTACCCCTACTAGAGAATCTTTCTCCACCCTCTGATCCACTGAAAGTTGAACCCCTGATTTCTCTCAGTGCACTCACATGTTTCTTTTCTCCCCAAAGCCTCAAATTAATTGGCTACATTAAGAACCTGAAAGTAATTATTTTAGTTGACAATGGTAGCACCCATAATTTTATTCATCGCTGCATTTCCCAAGAAGTCAATTTCTATATCCACCCTATTAATAATTTTCAGATCGTGATTTCCAATGGGGGTTCCATGAAATGTGGAGGGCATCATGAAAATGTGTGCCTCCAAATTGGTCAATATCACCTAAAATCTCATATGTTTTCTATTGACATGGGAAATTTTGAAATTGTACTTGGTGAAAAATGGTTATGCACCCTCATCCCTATCACTATGGATTTCTAGAAATTAACCATGCAATTCCAACAAGAGGGACAAAAACACCAATTCCAAGGCATCACAACAGTGTCACCAGAGATCACCAGTTTCCATCGAATGGAAAATCTCCTCAAAAAAGGTCATTCTGACATTATTTCCCAACTTCATTCCATTCGAGAAGTTAAGACACCGTTTGTAAATCCCAACCTCCAATTTATCCTCTACCAACACCAAGTTGTGTTTCAAACCCCCGCATGAATTCCACCTTCTTGTGGCATTCATGATCATTCCATTCCTCTTATTCTTTGCAATATTCCTCCAAATGTTCACCCTTGTTAGCATCCCTTCACCAATAAGAATGAAATTGAGAATATTTTTCAATAATTTCTAGAAGTTGGTGTCATCCGTCTCAGTACAAGTCCCTATTCTTCTCTAGTAGTCATGGTACTCTAGAAATAAGGTACTTGGCACATGTTTCTTGATTTTTGAGCTCTCAACAAAATCACCATAAAAAAAAATTTCCCATTCCTGTCATTGATGACCTTTTGGATGAATTAATTGGATCTCAATATTTTACCAAACTTGATCTCCACTCTAGCTACCACCATATTCGTATGAAAGAATAATACATTCCCAAGACTACATTCAAAACTCATGGGGGTCACTATGAGTTCTTGGTTATGCCATTCGGCCTCTATAATGATCCCTCCACTTTTCAAAGTCTTATGAATCATGTCTTCCATCGTTTCCTCCATTTTTTCTTGGTTTACTTTGATGATATTCTCTTCTATAGAAAAACTTGGCAATCCCATATCACCCATGTGGATCAATTTGTCCAACTATTGTCTTAGTGAAATTTTTTTGTTAAGTAGTCTAAATGTCCTTTGGAGCCTCTGAAATTGAGTACCTAGGACATATTTTCGGAAAGGATGGTTTCAGGGTAGATCCAATGAAAATTGATTCTATGCAGGATTGGCCATGCCTAAAAAATCTTAAAAGTCTTCATGGCATCTTGGGGTTAACAAAATTTTATCTCAAGTTTGTCCAGAATTATGGAAAAATTGCAGCTCCTCTCACAACGCTTCTTAAAAATAATTCTTTCAGTTAGACTCCATGAGCCAACCATTCCTTCCAAGATTTGAAAGTGGTTATGTGCACTACTATAGTTCTGGCTCTTGCTAACTTCAACAAGACCTTTGTACTGGAATGTGATGCCTCGGGAAAGACGTTGGGGTTGTTCTCATGCAAGATGGTAGACATTTATATTTCACTAGCAAACAATTGTCTGAGCCCCATTTGGTCCAATCCACCTAAGAAAAGGAAATGTTTTCTATTCTTCATGTTGTGGATATTTGGTGTCCTTATCTCTTGGGGAAACACTTCCAAATAAAAATTGATCATCAAAGTCTCAATTATTTTCTAGAACAAAGGATTTCTTCCTCGAAGAAAAAAAATGGGTAACCAAGATATTTGACTATGATTATGATATCATCTACAAAAAGGAAAAGAAACTGTGTTGTATGATGCCCTTTCCAGGAAATATGAAGAAGTTGTGTCTCTTTTTTTCCTCTCATTCATTGTCACTGATTGTCTTTGGAAGGTTCATCAAGAATGGTTGCAAGAATATAAAATTTCAAAACTGATCCACACAGTGCAACAATATTTACAAGATTCTCTAGGGTACTCGTGGCACCAGGAAGAGATTCATTGTAAATTTCACCTATATTTAATAAAACAAATGAACCTTAAATCCACTGTGCTCTTTGAGTTTCATTCTTCACCTACAACTAGGCATTCTAGTTTTACCAAAGCAAATGAACAGGTCAAACGTTCTTTTTTCTGGGATAGTATGAAATAGGACATTCACACCTTTGTGGTAGAATTTGATACCTTTCAATGAAATAAGGGGGAGACAGTCAAATCCGTAGGCACAATCCAACCACTTCCAATCCCACCTACTATTTGGACAAATATTTCTATGGACTCCATTGTTGGCTTACCTAAATCATGAAATAATTCAATCATCATGGTAGTAGTATATCATCTTTCCAAATATGCCCATTTTTTTTCTATTCAACACCCATTCACTACCTCCACCATAGCTCAATTTTTCATGGATACTATGTTCAAACACCATGGCATGCCTCATTCTATTATGTCTGATTGTGATCCCACTTTCACTATCACTTTCTTGCAAGAATTGTTCTGACTCTAGGGAACCCAATTACACATAAACACAACATATCATCCTTAGACTGATGGACAAACAAAATCATTCAATAATTTTTTGGAAACCCATTTGAGTTTTTTTGTATCTGACATAAAGAATCAGTGTGTTCATTGGTTACCCCTCATTGAATGGTGGTACAACACTTCTTACTACACTACCACTTGCATGAATCCCTTTGAATTATTTTATAGAAAACCACCACCTTTAGTTGTATCATACATGCCAAGAATATCCAAGGTTTATAAAGTGGATCAAACTCTTATAGTTTGCATGGAAATCCTCCATACCCTCAAAGAAAATTTGGTCATGGATCAGAATCACATGAAACAACAAGAATATCAGGGTTGTTTTGAACGTGAATTTGTTAAAGGGGACCAAATGATTCTTTGTCTACAACCCTATAAGAAGACTTCACTCAAATCCTAAAACTGTTATAAACTCACCCCCAAATTCTATGGTCCATATCGTGTTCTCAAGAGAGTGGGGTTTTTTTCCTACTAGTTAGAGTTTCCTAGTCACTCTAAGCTCCACCCTGCTTTTCATGTTTCCTTCTTAAGGAAAGTGATCGACACTAAGCGCCATCCTTAGACAATTCTATTTGAGTTGGATGAATAAGGTTCAATTTGGTTACACACCTAATTTGTCTTGGACCAATGTGAGCATCGTCTCCACCAGCACACTATCTAGGAAGTTCTAGAACAATGGAAGGACACATAACTAGAAGATGCCACCTGGGAGACGACCACCAATCTACAACAATTTCCCCATCTCTATATGTGAGGACAAGACTATCTTTAAGGGTG
Organism: Picea glauca; assembly: GCA_000966675.3. Lineage (NCBI taxonomy): Eukaryota > Viridiplantae > Streptophyta > Pinopsida > Pinales > Pinaceae > Picea > Picea glauca. Next base: position 589,739 of record JZKD02S1811810.1, on the reverse strand, counting down.
AGGGAATGTTAGGTACCTAACCTCCCTAACCCCCCATATAGGTAGAATAATATATTTTCCATGTAATAAAGGTTTATATTAATAAGGCCTAGTAATAATAAAGAATAAGTCAAATGTAAGAAGACCTAATAGAATCTTATGCTTCTAGAAAGATCTTCGTCTAGATTTTTCTTTTGGTAGATGTATTTAGTATAAATAGGAGTTGAGGGCATGAGAATTTTTTTTCTTGATAATTATTGTAATAGAGCACTGCTCTACTAGAGCTTTCCCCTTCGAAGAGGCAAGTGAACATTGTTTCCTATCAACAAAGGTATTATTTTGGTGTTCTGGTTTCATGTATTGTGTTGTTCCGATGTTATTCTCTGTAGTCTTTATGTTTTCTTCTATTATAATAGATATGGTACCTTAGAATCTGTATCCATACTACTTCCTTTCTTGCATGAGTGACTGCCATGTATTCAACTTTTGTCGCTGAGAGTGCCACTATATCTTGTCTTTTGATCATCCAGTTGATTACTCCTCGAAACAAGTTAAAAATATACCAAATTGTATATCTTCTATGATCTAGATATCCATCCCAATGAGAATCCACAAAGTCATTTATGTCCAGCACTCTGTCCAATACTAGTCTTCCTTGGTTGCACAATCCATAACTGGCAGTGCCACACAAATACCTGAAAAACCTCTTTATTGTTGTCCAATGCTTCTTCACTAGTTTTGACATATACCTCCTCAAAACTCCCACTGCATGTGTAATGTATAGTCTAGTTCATACCATTTCATACATCAAACTACCAACCACAATTGCATATGGAACACGAGACATGTCCTCTTCCTCTTAGTATTTCTTAGAAAACTGATCCACATATAACTTTACACATATAGGAATAGGAACCTTGGCCTATTTACATTCCTTCATATTAAACATCTACAATATTGTCTTGAAATATTTCCTATGATTTGACCAAAGTTTCTTATTTTCCTGAACTCTTTTAATTTCCATTCCCAAAATGAAATTTGTAGCACCAAGATCCTTCATGTCAAATTTAGAGGACAATTGAGTTTTCACATCCTAGATAATCTCCTTGTTTTTTCCTANACAGAGAAACCTGAAAAATATGCACACAACCATCAAACAAATATTATGACATGTTTCAAAACCCAGGCATACATACCTATGATTGAGTGACAAAGACTTTTTAGGTATGGCTGCCATAAAATACACTGCGGATCCATAATTATATTGAAAAAATGGTATAGCCACTTTAGATACAATGTGGATCTATACTCCTATGACCTGAACTGATCATAGCCATGAACAATACCTAGTGGATCTATGAGATGACAAGACATAGCCTTGACGAATACAAAGTGGATCTATGTAACAGTATATGTGTCAGAGTTCAAAAAGAACTCCTTTGCAACCTAGGAAAAGTACATATAATAGTAATGAATCAACCCAGGGTATTCTTACTAATCTCTATGTAGTATGAATCTAACCATGTGAAAAGATGTCTTAATGTCGAACATGGCAGAAACCACTTGATTACTGTTCAATGATGTAAACCGTTAACAAGTGCGAGGGAGATCACCATTAATTTCAATGATTCCCAAGGTAATCTAGTACATTCCAACGAATGTGAATGAATGAGCTGAAGTTGAACATCCATGGAATCATCCAACTAGAGTTCAATGATGTAAACCCACTTTCGGACACAAGGAGGCTTGCCATTGAGGCATGCAGGTCCCAAGGTACTAACTGGTTTCTAAGTCTAGTTCCTGGATAATGTGCTGAAGTCGATAGAAATAGACTCATTGAAGGAGGGCCTTGATGTATCCCCCATCAATGACACAAAACAGACACAGAGACTTAATAGGTAGATCGAATGAACATGGACTGACACGGGTATTGAAACATGATATTTGTGATGGCTGACTCTCAAGGCAAATACTTCCTTTGAACACTGAGGCACGACAGCAGAAATGTGACATGGACCAACACGTGATGATGCAGTGGATGCTATGACTTTCGTCAGGTGACCCAAAGGAGTAAAATAAACTCAGAGGATTGGCTTAGTGCAGAGGTTCAACGGATAAAATGCATGCAAAGACAAAGTGTCGTGTTCAAGGGAGACCATAAGAGTTACTCATAGTGTTCTCAAAAACTGCTTGGCTTGCTTCTTTCAATTTCCCCCCATCCAGATAGATGAGTACCTCTTTTTAATTTAACGATCTCAAGGACGGTAACACATGCTCGATATGACTCACCTTCGGTAAGTCCCTCTTTATTTATTTAATGAACTGGAAGAAGTAAGGGTTCGATCCGATATGGGCCCTTCAATGTATGATTGTTTAACGAGTCCAGAGAAGGTAAAATCGATGGTTTTTCATATTTAGAGAGTCTGAAAACAACTTAACGATGACTCCAATGTTGTCCTTTTTCGTAATGTTAGTCTCGCGAGGCCAAAAAAGAGATAAATTATCACTCGAAAGATGCCCTTTCAAACCTTTTAACGAGTGGGAAAGGAAGAAAGATCACTCGACAATTTTTTCATGTTTAGAGAGTCTGAAAAGAGCTCAAAGACGACTCTAGGGGGTTCCTTTTCCGTATATCCATGCGGGTCCAAAAAAGAGATAAAAGTTTACCCGGCTGCATTCTCATGTATTTATGAGCATGAGAAAGAACAAATACTAAGCTCGGTATGCCCCCATCTTGAAAGCTGGGGGATTAACTCCATAATGATCATCAAAGGATGGAGACATGCCCTCCAAGATTCAATTCATTCACTGAATTTGAGGTTGTCACCGATTTCTCTACTAGATGGAGAAAAAGGATAAGAGTGGATGAAATGAAGGTTCAAGAGAGGTGATTGTTTCATTTTTTAACGAGCTTGACACATGAAAAAGAACTATGCTTAGGGCTCCGGGTTCAATCCCCAGATTTCTGTTTCATTTTTTAACGAACTTGCCACAGAGAAGAAAAAATATGCTCGTGACCTCTATTTCATTTTTTAATGAGCTTTCCATAGAGAGAAAAACTATGCTCATAGACTCTCCTTGATCATGTCTTCCAAGAGAATAATGCTCTGGAAGGATACCATGTCAAGGGACAAAACTCAACCATGACTTCCAAGAGATCTTCACTGGATGGAAGATAATCACTCTGGAAGGAACACATGTCAAGGGCCACGACAAGGGTAAGGAGATCAGGCTCTAATAACCCTACAGAATAAATCACCATGTCAACTACCAGATCCAAATCATCAGAAGTCGAAGGCATGAGAGACAATAAAAAATCGACATCAGGAGGGGAGAAAGACTATATGTCTTCCCGAATTTCTTCATGAGGGTGAAGAAAAGAGGATCGATGATGGTTATCATCCCGAGGTATCTTGTAAATGCTCAACATTTCCATGATAGATTCATCCGAGGGAAAAATTGGGGAAATTTAATCGATCGCAGACGACAAGGAACTTAACCATGATTACATCGAGGAACTGTTGGGTGCCAATAGATGTTGGTCATCCGACAAGGGAGAAGTGGATTGGATAGAAATGTATGATGTTTTAGCTGGACTAAGTGGCATGACATCACCTAGTGCGTCGAATTCCAATGGACTAGGTATAATCCAAAGGTTAGATGACTCCAAAGATTGATAAGCTGTGGTTGAAATCATATCGACGATGGCAATATGATGTGTAGTCGGTGGAAGTGGTGTGGGGAATGTACCCATGAGGCTAGAATATTTTAGTAAGCCAACACCAACACTTTCATACGTTATCTTATGGTATCCTAAGAAAGGAATATTGTTGGTAGCGGGAGTGCGAGCGTTGGTCATGCATAAATCCAACTGATCAACATTGACAATTTTGCCTTGATTAGGAAATTGTACATATTGAAAGATCGATGAGGCAATGACAGTCATAGCATAAAACCGACCTCTTACAAGTAACAAGTTGTAATCAAGGGGAGCATCGACCACCTCGACATCAACATTAATAGTTTTTCCACCCAATTGGATGGGCAGCGACTGTAAAATCCCTTGGGGATGAAAACCTTGCCCACCAAAGGCGCGTAACATCGTTGGGAATTTGTTGAGTGCGAGTGATTTTAAACCTTTCCAACATGCTAAAGACATGACACAAGTTGAGGCTCCCTCATCCAGAATAGTTCAGTGGAT